>VBRH01001356.1:0-19244 GCA_014578085.1 Cardamine resedifolia
TAGTTTTTGTCAAAGGGTATAAATACCCCTTAAGTCATTTTAACCTAATATGTCAGTTTTTAGTAAATTTTTAATCTAGCGTTTATCATCTGATCTCTCTTTCTCTCCTTAGATCATCTAGCATTTGTAATCAGATCTTCCTCTATCTATTTTATTTCTGTATTTAGTTCTTGCATATTTCATCTAATCTGATCCTTATCTTTATGATTATGCTATTAATTTTCATTTCTGGGTTTATGTTCTTGAGCATGAATTCCGAGTAGTGAATTAGGGTTTTTGAGGATGGGTTATATCTAGGGTTGATCTTTGATCTTCTAGGGTGCTTAAGGTTAGATCTCTTCTAGGTGAGTGTTCTTAATGATAGTTTCATCTTGATCACATAGAATTAGAGCATAGGCAATTCCACACCCACGAGGTGTTTGATGAAATGCCTGACTCAACTTTTTCCAGAGATTTGCACCCTAACCCAAGAGATTTTGGCTTAGGTAGATTGATTCTTAATGCCTGCTTGATTATATTTCGTTGTTGATGAATAGGTCTGAAAGTGATCAAGCTTGATGGCTTCTGTCACGAGAGTGGATTAGCAAGGTTTAGATGTCTATCGTCTAGGCGTCATCTCTTTGTGAGCATGTTAAGCACTCTAGTTAGATCAAAGAGACACCCTGATCAATTATCCCATCCTTAGGACTTTATTTCTTCCCTTGTTCTTTTATTCTTACTGCCTTCATCGCTTGCTCTGTTTTACTTGATAATCTATGTTCCTTTTGCATTTTAAGTTTTGTTTTTGATTCATTACTTGTTATCATCATCATGATAGGGTTGCCTTGAATAAATTGTTGCATCTTGATTGCATAACATCACACCATTCTGGATTGACACTCTTTATGCTGCAATGACATCGATAGTGCATATAGAGAATTGCATTTAGGGTTGCTAAAACTCTACTATCAGCTATCAAGACTACTCATGTGGTTAAAAGGTGTTTAAAGAAAATGCTTACGCAGGATATGAGAGAAGAGGAAGGGGTGATGATGATCTCTGAAGTTTGTAATGTTGTCATTCAGAACAGAATACCAGAGAAGCTTAAGGATCCAGGAAGCTTTGTCTTGGACTGCTCTATCTTTAGAGACATATTCAAGGGTTCTCTGTGTGACCTTGGTTTGAGTGTAAGTTTGATGCTTAATCAGTTGCTTTGGGACTTGGGATGACTGATTTCACACCTACAAGGATTTCTCCGATTCTAGCTGATATGAGTATAAGGATTCCATAGAGTCTTTTGGAAGATGTGCCATTGCGATTTGGCGATTGCATGATCCTGATGTGTGTCAGGTTTTACCTAAAGAGGACATAACGGTAAGGCTGCAAGTGCACAACCCAGCCGCGTGTAGTACTTAAGGATTGACCCCACAGAGAGAGGAAAGTCACACGATTGAATTCTATGCAAATAGGAAGAATATTAAGGTGGTTGTTTTTTCTGGTTTCTAAGCTAAACTAAACTAACTAAAAGCGGTCTAAACTAAATAGCTAAGGCATTGGGCGCAATGGGGACTATCCAGGGATCATTGCTCTCTAAGGTTTCAGCAATTATCATAGATTTTCTCTTACTAGGGTTCAGAAACTCTCATAACATGCATCTATAAACTAGTCTGCTTCCGCAGCACTAGCTAACTATGTATATTCCCCTCATGGCTCGGCTGTTGCGACAACCATGATGAAGTATATTCATGCATTACACTTAGATGGTCTTAGTTCACAGTAGCCTCAAGGCACACAACCTTCGGTCAGTCATGAGACTGACTGCTCTACCTAGTTAGTTCAGGAGAGGATGATGCAACTGTCGTTGGGACCCTTCTCCTAAGTTCAGTTGCAAGTGATCAATCAAGCAATAAACATTAAGAACAAATCTAAGCTGAAGAACCCTCGTCTTAAGATAGAGAAAAAAAACGAATCTAACAACCTAACAATATCAAACCATGAATCCCCTTTAAGCACCCCAACTAAACGCAACAAAAAGACTACTCACACATAATCAAACAAACCATGGCAAGAGATGATATGGAAAGCATAATTATATCTAAGTTTAAAGAGGGTTTTAGGGTTCTTCTCTATAGAGTAATTGATCTTCTCCGTTGGACTCAAAACAATGGAAAACAATATGAAAGTAAAGGAGAAACGAAACAAGGAAGCTAGGCGGTGATGGAGGATCTCTGGTTCTTCTTCAATGGTAGGGGCGGCTCTGCTGCTCCTTCTTCACTCTGCCCTTCTTAGGTAAATTAGGACTCGTATTTAGGTCTTAGAGGCGGTAGAATTAGGTTTAGGGTCTCACAAGACGAGTTAAGTGAAGAACGGTCATTTTGATCAAAGCAGCTGGGAATGTGGGCTGGCGCTGGCTCGGGCCTTCTCGGCATGCCAGAATGGCCTTCCAGCGCTCCTCTGGAGCCTCTGGCCGTGCAAGAAGGTCCCCTGTCGAGGCCTGTCTTCGGTTCGTCATAACTTTTGATTGGATGAATGGATTGGAGTGATTCCAATTGGAGATGAAAGATGACTCTTCTATCTTTCCAATGACATAGAGAACGTTAGATTTTATCATTGGAAGGTCACAAAACTTAGCCTTCAATCTGGAGCTCTGACATTGTCATGGAGCACATTTTGCTGCTTTTCTCCCAAAAACCTTTAAAGACTCTAAAACGTACATATATCCAAAAATCCTTGATAAAACATTAGTTTAACTTGAAATCCTTATTAAAAAAATATAAAAATCATAGCAAAAAATGGGTAAAAATACGATGTTATTAACTCCCCCAGACTTAGACTTTGCTTGTCCTCAAGCAAACAAGAAAGTAAAGCCATGGAAAAGAGGTTTGAAAATCATGGGAACTCGCTAGCTATCAGGGACCGTGCTCTAAAAGATAATCTGCGGATTCCTAAAAACAAAAAACTCACGTTAGAACATTCTCACTATAGTCCCTCAACCTTTTCATCTCTTGTCCATCCGTCTCAAACCTACAAAATAACTATGAATTCACATCATTCAACTCTCTACATTCATTAAGTTTAGCGTTAGCTTTCTCATCGGATTGTGTCATTCACGGTAGACAGTGCTTGGTAAAAAGGGAGGCTTTTTGGTGTTTGGTGGTGGAGTTTAAAGTGTTTTGGGTTACCGTATATGGCGAGATTGCTAGCTATCATGCAAAACAGCAAGAGAGCTTAGAACTGTTGATATCCATGGTTTCCCACTACTCCTTCTTGTGGTGTCTCTCTTCTTTTTATTCTTCTTCTCCTTGATTCCCCCAGGCTTAGACTTTTTACGGGAATCGATTGTAAACAACTTTAACTCTTCTATAGTGTGATACATGGAACTCTATTTCTCTGTGCTTCTGAGACTTTTATTAAGTAATTGTTTCCTTTCCTTTCGTTTTTTCGTTTTTCCGATTTTGTTTTTTTTTGTTTTTTTGAAAGGGGAAACGGTTCTCTATGAACATTAGTCTCATAAGACATAAGGGGAAACGGTTCTCTATACCTGATTTTCGTGGTTCCCTTGGATAAAATGAATTTCGAACTTAAATCTCTATGCTTCTTTAGTTTCTAATACTTCGGTCTTCATGTAGAGGAAATTCGTGTTGTTCTTTTCTCTTCGGTGTTTTTGCACATAGCTGCAAAAGGGAGAAGGAAACAAGATTGGTTGAGGTTAGAAGGTTTTTTCTGTTAAGGGTGTGGAACCACTAAAAGTGAGTGGCCATTCAAGATCAACAAGAGAGTGGTAAAAATGGGGAAAGGAGTCTTGAATGTTTATGCTCGTTTCCCTGATCTAACACGTCCAATGAGAAAGAATTAAATCCGGTTATTCGTCAAATAAAATAGAGTTGATGTCAGTTCCAACAGAATCTCTGCAAGAAGAGATTTCAGGGGAGTGATCCAGGTGCGGTGTTCTAGATATCTAGGCGAATCCTGTCAAAGTTATCACTCAGAAAATGGTTTAGAATACGTATTGGTCAACATCATCATGTAGCAAGGTCATAGTATCCTACAAAGTTTTAACTAAATAAAAAAGAAAAAATAAACGACTCGATAAAATTCATTAAAATGACTCAAAGCTAAAACCAAAAAGAAATAAAATGTGTTAGTAACGGATAAACATCCTCCCCCATACTTAAATCACGTTGTCCCTAGTGTGAAAAAGATGGTGAGAAGATGGGACTGACTCGATAAATAAAATAAAGGAAAATAAAAGAAAATAAAAGATGGGATAAGTAGCTGATACGGTGGAGGTGAGTGCTCTCATGGTGTGAAGAGAGTGAGGTGAAGCGACTAGTCCTGTGTGGTGTCGTAAGGGAAGGGGTCTTCGTACTGTCCCATCGTTTTTAGAACAGTCCTCATACGTGTCATGCATCTGTCCTTCAGCGCCATCTCTTGTTGAAGCATGCGGCGCAGCTCTTTCTCCTCTGCAAGGGTGAGGCTGTCGTCCATAGGTGCTGGTGGCTGTGGCTGGTGTAGAGGTGGAAGTCTGGTGGATCCGAGAATGATCATAGCCTTTCTTTTCACGTACTAGCTGATGGTGTAAGGGAGGTAGCTGTCGTGGAACTCCGCATTTGTGAGAGTCCAAGTCATCGTCTCCCTACTCAAGCATGGTAAAGAGGTAGAGGGGAGTAGAATGGTGCATACCAATGAGGGTGGAACCGTGTATCGGTAGCCAAACATGTCGGGACACATTTGTGCGCCAAAAATGAATTTAATGGAAGATAGTCATGGGAGGTCCATCCCAGAATCATCTTGGCGTGGGGTTCTTGAATCAAGATCAACTCCTCCCGCGCTCATGATTTGGGTGATAACACCGCCGTATGTGGTGGAGGGGCTCAATTCCGAGCAAAAGAGAGCGTCGAACTTTACCGTCGTAAGTCATGCAGCAAGTAAGGAAGCGTGATGTACTCTCGGGGCTGAAGGTGTGAATGGAGTTGGAGAACATAAAGCTCGTCGTGAAGGACTCCTCCTTGGTTTTTCCTAGTGAACAAAGTGTTAGCAAGGAGACGATGTACGAGTCTTACCGCCAGGTGCTTAATGTGGCTTAATATCGCTTTATTGGAGCTATAGACGCTATGGGCTATCTTTCCTCAAAGGTCGATGCTATCGGATTAACTATACTCGATGCCATCGTGGTACTCAAATCCAAGTGACTATCCCAATTGTTGAATCATCAAAGAGTAGGTAATGCCGTCAATGATGAAGCTCAAAATCCCAACACGTGCAATCGGGTTCTTGCATTTGAGATAAGAGTGTGTGACGGTAGCTAGGAACTGTCTTGTCTCTTCTACGTATGTGGGACTAGTGAGGGATAGGAACACGTGCATATGGAGAGCGTCCAAGTACCACGTCACGTCCTCACCAATTCCCAAGGAATAGATGGTCTCGTAGTTGATTTTGAGAGTTGGAAAGATGTACATCTTGTCAATCGCGGATTTGTAATCCTTGGAGGGGTCCATCTTTTGTTCATATGGTACCATCCTTGGTCACGTGCTTCTCGAGGATGCTTGCTGTTCCGTATGGGAACGTCGCGACAAAGATTGCATCCATATTAGTAACGGTACATCATCATTGAGTGGTGGTGGCACCACTTTTGCTCTTGAAGTATTTTTACTTTCCTTGTTTCTTTGTGTATCATTAGCGTGCTTTGTTCACATCTCATCAAACTCATCGGATAGCTCCACAATTCATCGTGGTTTCTCATGATTCGCTCCTTTTGTCTTGTTCTTTGACATGAAATGAGCCTTCATGTCAACCTAAAGACATGCGAAACATGAAAATTTTCAAGTGAGCGGCCATGAATGTGAATTAATCATGTTGTGCTTGATCAATCATGTTGACAAAATTACGTATAGATAATAGCATAAGTAAATATCAATGAAAGTATCAAGTGATAACAAGAGTTTCAAGTTTTTCAAATCACAAATCAATTTCCGTTTTTGAAAAATCACCAAAATTTTAAACTCCAAATTCTAAAACTTTAATCTCAAACATGTTAAAAACTCAACCAATAAGTGATATACATGATCAAAAGAGTGAAATGAAGTGAATTTCATCAAATTTGCATCATTAATTTCGGATTTCTAAGGAACCCTAATTTCAACATATGAGATTTTCAAATTCATCAACTAGATCACTATAAAATCAATGGCTAAGCATCCTAAGATCATTGTATTTAGTTCTCCAACAATTACTAGCAATCTCGATACTTGTATGAAGAAGAATTTACAAATACCCAATATGAGATTAATGGAGAAATTGAGAAATAGAAGTCCATACCTTTGCAATTGATAGAGAATAAGGATAGATTTGAAATCCTAAGGAAATTTGAATGGGAAATATATGAAAACTTGTAAGAAACTCTAGAGTTATAGAAATGTGATTGTTGTGTTCTATCTCTCCTTAGTGTGGAAAAGATGAAGTGAGATAGTTTTAATCCAAAAAGTGAAACCATTTCTCTTTAAAAGCGGTTTTTAAAACCGAAAAAGATATTTGAAATTTTTTTGTCTAAACCGAGATTTAGTAAACTTACCTTGGCCTACACGTTTATGGTTTAGTTGTGTATAGAAACGGGCCTCGGTTCAGCTTGGATTGGTCAAGAAACGGAAACATGAAGAATCGGAATAGGAAACGACGGGATGCAAGAACGTCCTGCTGGCGCTGCTGGAGAGCCCGCAGGAGCGCTGAATGCCTCTACTGGTGCTACCCTAGAGCACGCAGCAGCGCTGGCAGCTCTTGTTCCGTCTTTCATCATCTCGACTTATCTCGTGTGTGATCTTTGTTTCCCTTGATTGTTTCTCATGAATGGGTCAAGTTCTTGGTGTTTAAGACTTCTTGCCCAACTCATTTTGTTTTGTCCTTCAATTATGGTTCTCATAACCGTCGATAATCTTCTTCCTTCTTGATCTTTTTGCTTTTCTATTTTATGATTTTTTGTGTTTTTCTGATGTATCCTAAGACATTAAACTGAAAATATTAGTACTAAATGCAAATTAACTTAAATGAAACGTACCTAATGCAATGCAAGATGTGTTGACGCAAAATGGACCCGGGAGCAACAAGAGGAGCAGCTGGCGCTGCTGGAGAGCACACAGCAGCGCTGGAAGTGTGTTTTGGCGCTGCCCCGGACCTGTGGCAGCGCTGGTAGGGCTTCGTCCCGTCTCGGCTCCAAGTCGTCCTTCGTCTTCCTTTTTCTTTTGTTTTCTAATTTTTTCATGCAAAACCTGAAACTAAAATATGCAAACAATGAAAGTAAACTAATCTAAATATTAAAAACCTTACCAATGGGTTGCCTCCCATTAAGCGCTTTTGGTTTAAGTCGTTAGCTCGACTTAGGTGTCTTTTTAGGCGGGGTGAGAAATCTCTCCAGGAATTGACTTTCCCAAAGCTTTTCCCAGATGAGGATCCTTCGTCTTAGACATGTCTATGATAAGATAAGGTTCTTTGGCTCGAGTAATGATCTTAGCTCCAAGCAATAGATTCTTAGTGTGGTTTATCATCTCATCTATTTGCTCCATAGATGCTTCTCTTATGCTATTAGGCATAATTATCTTGACTCTATCGTACGGATATGGTAAAGGTTTGATCCTCAGCTCCTTAGCTTTGTTTAAGAAGTCGTCATTACTTCCTTTGTCAATCTCCCGGTCTCTCATACTTGTTTCTTTCCTCCTTGACTTAGCATTGTAAGGATTTGTTGGAAAGTGGACCTTAGGATCACAGTTGGTGAACGTGGTTCTCTTCATAGAATGATCAATGACGGCACCAACAGTAGCAAGGAATGGTCTCCCAAGGATTAGAGGTTTTTCGTTCCTCCCATCCATGTCCAAGATATAGAAATCTGTAGGAACAATGCAGTTTGATACAACTAACTCCAAGTTGTGAACCATACCTTCCGGTGTGTTTTGTGAGGAGTCTCCAAAGACTAAGTAGAGATTTGATGGGTCTAGATTTTTTAGCCCAAGTTTCTTTGCAATATTTCTTGGTATAACATTGACATTAGAACCAGAATCACAAAGAGAGTTAGGGAATTCAATGCCTGTTATGGTGCAAGGGAAAACAAAATGCCCAGGGTCTTCAATTTTCGTGAGCCTCCTTGACGGGTAGTGTTTTGGCTTCTCCTTGTTTTCCAAATGTGCCTTGCTGGTCGTTTCTTCATTTGAGTTGAAGAGGGGCACTATATCTTTAGTCTTGTCGGCCTTGGCGACTTGAGAAATGAGGATTGGCGCGGTGGTGATAACGTTGCGATATCCCTTAGGATTGTTTTCAGTTTTTCCCGGTAGTACTCCAGTTGGTCTTCCAACAGCTTCCACGGTTTGAATGACCTGAGTTTCTAGCTTCTTACAAAAGGTTTGTATACCTTCAAACTTATCATTCAAATTCTTATAGACTCCGTCTATCTTGGTGTGGATTTCTTGAGTTTGCTTTTCGTGTGAATCTAGTAGTTGCTGCATCATCATCTCGAGCTTGCTCTCTCGAGGGATGGGCGCCTGGGCTGGTCCAATTTGGAAAGGTGCCCTGTTGTTGCTGTAAGGAGCTCGAGACTGAAATTTGTTTCTGCCATAGTTGCTGTTTTAAAACTTGCCTTGGACCGGCTTAGAGTTTAGCGGATAGAACTGCTCATGAGGATTCTCCACATTCGGGTTCCTGTAAGAAAGATTAGAAGTGTTTCTAAAATTGTTGTTAAAGTTATTACCGTAACCGCGGTTTTGGTAGTATCCTTGAGCACCAACATAGTTGACTTCTTCTTTTGGAATGTTTGAAATTGGATCAAACTCATAGAAGTTTTCTTCTTATGCGCCTCCAATGATCTCACAAGCTTTTATTGGGCGTTGGTTACTCCTTAAAAGTTGACTCATCATGTTCTTAAGCTCAGCAATTTGCTTAGAATCCGAGTCATTTGGACGTACTGTCCTATCGAATTCGGTAGAACCATTGCTGTTACTTGCAGCGAGATTGTCAATGAGAGCTCTTCCTTCATCGACGGTTTTAGTGGCAAAGTCTTCATTGCTGGCCGTGTCTAGTGAGAGATGGTACTTAGGATGTAATCCTCTCTAGAAAGTACTCATAAGATTTCCATCCAAGAAGCCATGGTGAGGAAAATCATGATCATAATCCTTAAAGTGCTCCCATGCTTCATGGAAAGATTCTACAGGTCCTTGTTAAAAATTCTGCAGCTTGTTTCTAAGCATGTTGGACCGAGATTTTGTGTAGAACTGGTTGAGGAAAGAGGTCTTACATCCTCTCCAAGTAGTAATTGATCCAGCCGATAAAGACTTTAGCCATCTATGTGCTTTTCCTGCAAGAGAGAAAGGAAAAACCTTACACTTTAAATAGTCTTCAGGCACTCTAAATGAGCGTGTAGTGCCACAAATCTCTTCAAAGATGTCGATATGGTCCATTGGATGCTCAGTAAACAGTCTATCGAATTTTTTTTGCTTCACAAAAGCAATGATTTGAGGTTTGATCTCAAAGTCTTGTCTCCGTGGGTGAGGAATGTTAATAGCGGAGCGGTCTTGAAGATATTGATTTGGAGCATCATAATCTGCGATTGTTCTTCTCCTCAAAGGGGGTATGTAAGTGGCTTGTCTAACATCGACACAAGCTTTTTGCTGAGCATTACGAAGTTGTCGGCCTGTTGAGCATTCATACCATTGTTTGCTCATGCGCCAAGGTGATTAGTGTCACGTGGGGCTTCTTCTGAACCAAACAGAGGGTCAAGATTCTCTGTAGCTTCGATTGGTGCAGGTTCAAAGATGGGGTTGCCATCCTCAACGTGAGGTGGCTAGACATGATCCTCAGGGGCCGGAGCTTGCTGGTTCCTTTCCTTGGCCATGTTTTGTGCTCTTTGAAGTATCCATAGCTCTCTTTCTATTCGTCCAATGTCTTTGTGATGTGGTGCACTCCCTGAGTCGATACTCCTAGTCATGCACTGCAAAACACAAGACAAATACTTGAAAGAAATAGAAGTTTTCAAAGGCAATGAAAGTAAAAACAAAAATGCAAAAACAGAAAATTAAAAGGGGTCCTATACTAGAAAGACTTGATGTGTGTCAGGTTTTACCTAAAGAGGACACAACGGTAAGGCTGCAAGTGCACAACCCAGCCATGTGTAGTACTTAAGGATCGATCCCACAGAGAGAGGAAAGTCACAATATTGAATTCTATGAGAGTAGGACTAATATTAAGGTGGTTGTTTTTATGTTTTTCTATAAACCAGATTCTCAGTGGGAAGAAATTTGGAACTGGTTCTGCTTCACAAGAGCTAGCAACCCTTTTTTAATCTCAAAATCCTGCCTTCGAATAGGTGGTGGTTGGATTCATCCTCTATATTGGTATGCATTAGGAGTATCATCATCTCTCAGTGTACGTCGTGGAGGCACTGGCCTTTGTTGCTCAACATAAACATGAGCAGGTTCTCTAGCGTTGGGACCCCATGCATTGTGTTTTGCACGAAGACGGTGCTCAAATTCTTGGTCCTTATTTTTTGGACCGTTGTTAGCTCTTTGCCTTGCTAGTATTTCTTTCTTTCTCTCTCTTTCAAACCTCCCAAGATTTTCTTGATATTCTACTAAATGTGATGAGCCTAGGGTTCTGGTCATGCACCTAAAAGCACCAAAGAGAAAGAAAAATATTTGTGAGTAACTTGAAATAAAATACTCTAGTAAAAACAACTAGTACTTAGTTTATAGGTAACGCAATTGTTCCCAGAAAACAGCACGAAAAACTTGATAGCAAGAGTATTAACCCGTAAAATAAAACCGCACAGTGAAGTGCACGGTAGTATAAGCGGGATCAAATCTACAAGAAACAAAATATCACACTAAAAACTTTCAAGAGCAGTTCAAAACTAGAATGATCGGATTTTGGTTTTGGTTTTTGTGGTTGCAATAATGAAGCTAACACATAAAATAAGCGAGTGTAAATTATAACATTGAAAGAATTGGGTCATATGGTATTTCAGAGATCAAAAACACATGAAACAATGAAATCTCAACTCAATAATTAAACATTGTTCTCAAACTATGAAACACGATATCGACTAACTCTCTCTCAAGGCATTAGCCACTAAACAAGACTATGAAACAACTAAACTCTCATTTGTAATCTCATAGTCAAATCAACATTAATAAACATGTTCATTTGGTTATCAAATCTATATAGCATCAAATCTCATTGACAATAAACGATTTGCTCAATTCACATTCATTCAAGCATTCTGTCGAACCTTTTTGATGCGCAGAAAACCCTAAAATCTAAAACTAGATGATCAAGCCAATTTTACAATTAAGAACATGTGAATCAAAGAACCAGTAGATAGAAAATTTAAATCAACAATTGAATCATGAAATCAATGAGTACTTAGAACCCTAAACCCCAATTAATAGATTACTCACACATAAAGATAGAAACAACAACAAAAGATTGAAGCAACCATAATTATATTGCAATTAAATAAAGAGAAAGGATTATAAATCTTCTCTAAAGTGTCAAAGAGGATTGATCATAAGCCAAGAGTTGCTTACAATAACATAGCTCTCAAAAACGAAATAGACGAGAAACGTGATATGAAGTTTTAGTTTTTTAGGGTATTTATCTCCCTTCCCAAAATAAAAATAAAATGGAAAGTTGACTCTAGTAGATTTTATTTGTAAAGGGTCAAACAATATCTTTTCACAAGACGACAAAACGACAGAAAGATGGACCCAATCAAAACAAAAGAATCAAAATAATGGACAAAACAGAAGAGTTAAGACGCTAAAAACACAACACATCAAGAGTATCAGGACAGACAAATGATTAATTCTTGTTTTAGCTAGCAATGGTAAGTCTAGCGATTAGGATGGGAATGAAAGACTAGGATGGTTAGATTAGATAGTTGGTTTGTGTGTTGGAAAAAAAAGATGAAAAGAAAGCTTGATTAATGTTGTGAAAATGAATCCCTAGGGAAACAAAGTGATAAGCCAAAAAGCTCTAAGTCTCCAGTATGAATAAGAAAAGAAAATAGTGTTGCATCCTTTAGAATGTAAAATGAAAATAAGTTTTGGGAATAAAGAAAGCAAAGAAAAGAGACTTGACAAAGGCTAAGTGTTGAACCAAGAGGTTTTCCCTAGGGGAATAAGATAAGAGATTGATCATGAGGCTTGAGTATTAAAAGAACCGAAGAGTCTATTGATATGGGGTTGAAAAGAGAATACGAATAATGTGAAAATGATAGAAACTAGGATGCATTTCATGAGATGGGGTATAATAATGAAAGGTACACTTTGGATGCATCAGTTGTTCCCCATCTTAGATGGAATTTGCATTTGATTAGCAGTACTATGTTTTTAGAGCAACCACTCAAAGAAAAAACTCTTTTGAACCACCTCAAAAAGGCTTTTATCCAAAACCAATTGAGAATGATTTGATTTCCTTTTGTGAGACCGCACGAAAGACCTTAATGAATGTTAAAGAGATGTTTCAATTTTATTGTAAGTTTTTACTTATGTTTACAGGTTGCATGAGAAATTTGCATTGAGATATGCATGGAGAAGTACGAAAGAGTAAGATGTTTGTTCTTTCATCATCTAACTATCTTTGAGGATAACCCTTTTAATATATTTTTTATACTTTGTGGCTTTGAGTCTCAGGTTTTCCAACTTTCCCTTAACCGTTATTTCTTGTTTGCTTGTGGACAAGAAAATGACAAGTAGGGGGAGTTGATATCTATTGTTTTTACATTTTTAAAACTATTGTTTTAAATCATTTTCTCATCACATTGCATCATTTAGATTCATTTGCATTCTTTCAGTTATATTATTTTAGTTGACATTCATTATAGAGTCCTAAGTCATAATCGTCGCATATTGGATAGTTTAGAGTCTATTTTAGGTATTTGATGACACAAGGTGAGTTGGGGCTTTCGGATGATTCATGAGATGTGATAAGAAATACTCAACCATTTGAGAAACCACCAGGATTTGATTGAAGAGAATTAAAAATAGGAATAAGGGTGAAAACGGAAGTGAATTTGGACTTACAGTTAGAACATTATGAAGATTTGTAGTTTCAACACGTTTAGGTGTAGTTCCTAGCGGTCCCGTACCGCCAGAAATGACCACCAGAGACAACACGGATCGATCATGCTTCCGAGAATGATACTAAAGGCCTATTGAATGCCACACTTGACCGCCAGCTTTACCATGTGCTGATCCTGGCGGTGAGGGTCATCAGAACTGACCACAAGGCGTGACAGTTCTTGTTACTTTTTTTGGATCCGATCTAGTTTGTCCCGGCTCGACCCATGATGCATTTCCTTTGCTATATATAGTTTTCTAAACCTAATTTTGAGGGGATCCATATTTTATCATTTTTCTTTGCTCTTTTAGATCCAAGAAAATTTTGTAGTGAATCATAATCTTTTATGCAATCATTTTCATTTCTCTTTTAGATTTACTTTTTATTTATCTAATCTACTATGATTATGCAAAAAGCAACCTTGTTGCTTTGTGTTAACATGAAGTTTAGTGAGTAGTCTTTTTAGAGCTCTTGGGGATGGTAGATCTAGGGTGATTAGGAGTAGATTAGCAGAGTTTAGGCTTGTAACGACATAGATCCTTGTTTGATAGGTGGTATTAATGCTAAATTAGCCTTAAAATTGCTAGTTTAGAGCTTAGACATTTTAGCGCCCACAAAGTGTTTGATATTAATGCTAATTTCCTTTGAATAAGATGAATCGTTCTGTTTAACTAGACAAATAGACAAATAACTTAGATCTGCACTCATCATGTTCGGTGACTCCATTGTCATTAGACAAGAACCAATAGCCTAAAATGTGCCACAGTGTTTGCTGGCTCGATAAGAACCAGTGACTTTGATGCGACCCTCGTGAAGAATCACAACCCAAAATCGACATCGAGAGGTTAAGAGGATGATAGATTGGTTCTAGACCCGATTAACGAGCACCTAGAGGTTTAATGGATCGAATGTCGCCAAAAGAGGATGCGGAAAGTGCACTTGATGAGACTAAGAGCTTCGAGACCGAATCACATGAAAATGAAAGCAATGATCTATGTTTTAGAAAGAAGTTTTTGATTAAAAATATTGATGAAAGATACAACTGAGGTTCGGCCGAGTTATAAAGAGAAGAAGATGAAGAGGTCAAGAAGAGAAGAAGGCGACGTGTTACGAGACATGCCTCGTAAACTCGCGCAAGATCATGCATAAACTTAAACAACAAAGTTCAAAATTCAAATAAAATAGAAATGAAAATGGGCCACAAAATAATGAAGAAAGTCGGAAAACCTTTCCCGGAAAACCACTTGGGCGTGTATGAGGCCCAACCACCTCCTTAAAAATATTTCCTAGAAAACCACTTTGGAAAAACTAAGAAGGGAAAAAGAGTATGTTCGGTCCCCATGGTCATTTGCTAAATGTCTTGGGCGTGTATCTCGACCAATGAAGTCTTGATACCATCTTGAAAGCTCAAGTGATCTGGAGGAGTCTTCACTAGTGGTAGTGATACTCTAAGAGATGGGTGAAAGATCCTAGTCCGAAGCTGAGTCTTGTCTTCCATGAGTGCTCCATATGCTTCTTTTGCTCCATTCATGATCATTGCGTAGACAATGTTGCCAACTCTATGTTCTTTGTCTTTGGAGGCTCCTAGGGTCGTATCATCCTCCTCGAGTTGAAAAAGATTTGTCCTCAAATTTGTTTGACATGGCACAAACAACACCAAGTTAGAATCGTCAAAAACATAATGTGTTGAAAACATACCTTGGCGACTGAATGGCGAAGGAAAATTGTCATGGCTCGTCATTAGAGTTCAACATCATAGTTGATATCTTTAAGAGCTTTGGATAGAACTCCTAATCTTTCTTGCACATTCATAACCTCAAGCTTAAGCACTTGACAATTAATCAATCCGTAGACTCCTTGCTTTGTATCATGGAAGTAGTCATAGGTAACAACTCCTTCTCTTGTGCTTTCATTAGTTGAGTTTCTGTTCTTCAATTTGAACGTTTGTTCCATGCAAACCTTAGGATCTTTCTTGCTTTTTATCCTATCAAAACAATAAGAAAAATCGTTGTTAGAAGATAAAATACCATCAACCGGACCAGGTTGAACTATCATCGGTTTAAAGCCATTAGAAACTATTTTAAAGGTTCTAAAAAATCCTGGTAAGTCCAGAATGTCCATGGTTTGAACTCGTATGTTAGCTCCAGTCTTGTCCTCGCCCATGACTTCAAATATATATAACGTCTTCTCACCATCATACGCAAAGTATTTGGCACTTGGATCAGCTTGCTTTTCCTTGAAGACTTTGCTAGTGTGTTCTTCTCCATTTTCTTTGAGATAGTCACTTCTTTCATCACAGTGTCGCTCTATTCTACGATGATGTTTCCCTTGTGTTGCTTCCCCTTTGTCCTCAGAATGTTTCTGCAAAATGTTGTTAAAATACTCGGCGGTGCCGGTGCAAAGTTAGTGGCATACAACATTTTATTTGAATTAAACAATTTCTTATGATCAAATGGATCATCTTAGTAAGTTTATCCAGCCATAACAAAGAGTCTAGTCTTCTTACCTTGTCCACGTTTCCCTTTCATTTGTAATTGATCAAGATATACCTTGTGAAGATACATAGGAACAAGGGTGGTCTTTTGGCCCTTAAACTCGAATGTGTGCTGGTTTATGAATCCATCATGTATGACTCTATGATCAGATTGCCATGGTCTCCCAAGTAGGATATGTCCAGCTTCCATAGGCAATACATCACACAAGATTTCATCTTTATACCTTCCAATGACAATCGACACTTCTACTTGATGCTTAACCTTCATCTCGCCTTGTTCATTGATCCATTGGTAATCATACGGCTTAGGATGCTTTTTAACTTCCAATCCAATGTTCTTAACCATGAACTCACTTGCTACGTTAGTACCGCTCCCACCATCAATGATAAGGCTACACACTTTGCCATTAACAAGACATCGCGTGTGGAACAAGTTATCCCTTTGTGTTTGCTCTTCGGTCTTAGTTTGAATGCTCAACATCCTAATAGCCACAAGTAATTCTCCCTTAGTTGGTAGCTCCACTGAAACATCTTCTACAGGCTTAGGATCATCCGGCTCATCTTCGGACGCGTACTCACCATCATCCTTCAATAGAATGATGTACTTGTTGGTGCATTCATTCGCATAGTGGCCTATGTCTTGACATTTGTAGCACTTGATGTTACTTGTCCTTGCCTCAGCCTTGCCTTTGTCTCTCTGCCTTGCCACAAAAGATTTAGCTTCCAATCTCGTGGTGTTAGAGTGGTTGTTTGGTCCTTTTTCTCTTGGCTTTTCTTCTCTCGCATAGTTTCCTCTTGAGTATTTGTTGCTTCCAGCTCCATGGCTCGGTCGTGTAGAGCCTCTCCTCTTGAGCTGTTTTTAAATGAGAATAGCTTGGTGCAACATCTCTTGAAGATCCACATGATGTTGCATCTCCAACTTGTCTTGAATCTCCCGTTGCAACCCACCAAGAAACCTAGACATTGTAGCTTCACGGTCTTCACGCACATCAGCAAAAATCTTTCTTTTTTTTGTTTTAGAATTTTACACAATATAAGAAAATCCCTTTTTCATTTATAATTGAAATTTATTAATTTCAATTACTTTACTTTACTTTTACTTAATAATCTTATCAATTGCATCGATATGCTTTGCTTACTCTGAATAGAAAATGAACTATTCAAAATTTTTTTGCATTTTTCAATTTTTTCATTGAATGACTATTCATCTATTGTTATTGTATTTTCGTGTAAATAGAGGCCAGAAGCTCTATGGAAAAATCATGGTTCAATTTGATGTTTTCTAAGGGAGAATTGGAAGACAGAGGCGAGCTAAGTAAAGCAAGCTTCCAACTCCTGATAGTAATCTTCCATGGTCTTGCTTACTTGTGTTAGCCTCCTAATTTTGTTATGCAACTCACGGTAGTAGTAACTTGGCACAAACCTTTTCCGCATAATAGTCTTCATTTCGGTCCATGTTTCAACCGGAAACTCTTTTTCCTTCTCCTTGATGTCACGAGCTGATCCCACCAACTCAAAGCATAGTCACTGAACTTAGTATTAGCAAACTTCACCTTATTAGCTTTCGTATAATACTGACAGACAAAGACCATCTCGATCTTTTTTCCCACTCCAAGTAAGCATCGGGATCATTCTTCCCTTGGAACTGTGGTATACAAAACTTGAGACTTCCAAAGTTGTCTTGATGCCGTATCCTCTCATCTCCACCACGTCTTGTTCTCCTATGGCTGCTACGAGAAGAGCCACTTTTTTATTCCTCAGCCCCGATGTCCCTTGGTCTTCGCGGCAAGTCTCTTGGCAAAGCTCTCAGATTTTCTTCTTTTCACCTTGCTTGCTCAACGTTACTCTCCTCATTTCGTCCTTGTTCGACTCTCTGTGGATTGGTATTATGGTCGAGGAACACAGGCAGAAGTTCTTCACGGAGAGAACCGATCTTTTCGTTCATCATTTGTTCTAGCTTCTTCGTAAGAGCATCAATGAGTAGTTTGTTGTTGTGATGACTTGACTCGCTATGATCGGACACCATCTTCCTGCAATAAGACACAACAAAAAGCCAGTAAATATTTCTAAAGAAAGAAATCACAATCAAACACATAGAAAATGAAATTGACTCCTCATCTACCGAAGAATCCTAATCGCGACTGTCTGAAGAAAACGATCTGGAAATATTATCAATACGACTCCTAAAATTCCAGATTCAATTTTAACAAATAATAGACTCGTCCTATGTTCATATGCAATTGATTTTGCAATTGTATCACAAGCCAATATTTTATAAACATTGAAACAAGTTCAAACAGAATTGACTTAACTTCTCGGTGGTGCTCTGATACCACTTGATGCGACTCTCGTGAGGAATCACAACCCAAAATCAACACCGAGAGGTTAAGAGGATAATAGATTGGTTTTAGACCTAATTAACGAGCACCTAGAGGTTTAATGGATCGAATGTCACCACAAGAGGATGAGGAAAGTCCACTTGAAAAGACTAAGAGCTTCGAGATCGAATCACACAAAAACGAAAGCAATGATCTATGTGAAACAACTGCAGCTAATGTTTTTTTTTATATAATTACTAAAATCCCAAAAATAATAATAATTTAAAATCAATCAACTAATAGAAAATTGTAATAAAATAATTAAACCTTCACAAAAATTAATTCAACAATTAATTCCCGATTCAAAATTAAATCCGAATAAACCGTAAATCATAAATTGCTAAATAAAATCACCAATAAAACGACAAGTCTAGATCAGCCCCTCTTCTTCACCCTGATCCCACGGTCACACTTTTTCTTTTCCTGCATCAAATAAAAAGGAGATGCATAAGTATTTTGATAAATACTTAGTGAGGAAATCCTCCCATCTACAAGCTATTCATACAAATAATTAAGATAATTAATATAAATTATCATAAAAATACCGAATAAATCAAACATCTCATGAAATACTCGATCTAGACCACCAGAGATCGTAAACGGCATATAATCACGAAATCACATCAATTATCAAAATTAATCATTTAAGCCTATGGTCCTGCACTCACATGGATCACGCACGGAAAATTTCGCAACAAAAAACTGCAAATTCCCTGGAACTTCGCAGGATGAATAAGCCTAAAATTCCCGAACCAGACCTAGGAAAATAATTAAATAATAAAAGTGAACTACGAATATACACAATTAACACTAAACGATAACACACGCCCCACGACATTCCTTCCTCTTTTCTTCTCCTCGCGTGACACCAACTCATCTTCTTCTTCCTCGAGCTCGACCAATGAAGTCTTGATACCGTCTTGGTCATTTGCTAAGTGTCTTGGGCGTGTATCTCGACCAATGAAGTCTTGATACCGTCTTGAAAGCTCAAGTGATCTGGAAGAGTCTTCACTAGTGGTAGTGATACTCTAAGAGACAGGTGAAAGATCCTAGTCTGAAGCCGAGTCTTATCTTCCATGAGTGCTCCATAAGCTTCTTTTGCTCCATTCTTGATCAATGTTGCCAACTCTATGTTCTTTGTCTTTGGAGGCTCCTAGGGTCTGATAACTAGATTTTTCGCAATCTTAATCCTAAAACTCCCCGAGTACGACGACTTTAGTTGAGAGTCGAAGTGGACCGGTATTCACACCTCGCGATTCGTGGGTACCTCGGTTACTCCCGTAGGAGCTATTTGACCT
>VBRH01001357.1:4797-16422 GCA_014578085.1 Cardamine resedifolia
GTGGTTCTAGAATAACTGAGTGTTGTTTGGGAGTCTTAGAATCATCTTCTTCGAGCCTCGGGGGATTCAACGGTGAGTTATCTTTATTGTGATGATTGTGTTTAGCGTTTCTTAGTCTTATTTCTGCACGTGTGCAGATAGCTAGAGGGCGCGGTAGAGGTAGACCTCGTGGTCGTGGTAGAGGCCGTGGTAGAGGCCGTGGTCGTGTGCCGGAGGAGCGTGTCGAGGAGTCGCATGCGAGTCAGGTGGGGTCTGAGGGTGTGGCCGGTGTGAGTGCCGGTGGGGCTGGCATGCGTGCAGAGGATTGGCACGGGGTTTTTCTCCGGAGGTGCTAATCCTGANCTTGTAACCGATCGGTATACGATTTACGAAACTTGCATTTTCCATTTTTAGGGTTTTTTTTTGTATAAATATGTGGTATCGGCCACAAAGACGAAGAGACCCGAAAAATACTCAGAAACCTAGTTTAAGGTCTTGTTCTTAGTTTTATTTTTTGGAGATTTTTCTCGTAACTATATTGTATTTTCTTTTGCTATTCTATTATGAGTTCTTCATCTATTTATCTCACGTATTCTCTGTGCATGTGTGAGTAGATCTATCATTATATATTGAGTTTTCTAAAGGGATAATCATGTAGATCTTTGCTAGTTTGTTTGAGAATGATTCATATAGTTTTTCGTCTAGGATTGTTCGTCATTACTTTGTCTAATTTGGCCAATTAGGCTATGCCATTAATCGATCTTATCGTGACACTAAAAGTGTTGTTAAATCGATGGATCTATCTTTGACGGGCAAAGTGTCATTAGCCAACGATAGTTGAAGTTATTATATTTTGTGAACATATCGAATTAGGGTTTCATTGCATGCATGAATTTCTATTGACAAACGACGATTTAGCTGCTAGAAATTTTTATTGCATAGATAGTTATCACACGCTACAACAAAATAGCTTTACATCCGTAATTTGAGCTCCAAAAGGTTCTTAACGTATTTCTAATAATTGATGCATTCATTATCATGACTTTCTGAATGAGTTCTTACTACCTAATGCTTATATATTATTGAATTTAATTAGTTTCACACTGAATTTCACATAAACTCCCTTGTTTTTAGCTTAGTTTAAATCATCATATATTCATAGTATAATCTAGTGGTCTTTGTGGATTCGATTCCAATTATACTACTTTGAATGCTACTGTGCACTTGAAGTATATTTTAGGATAAACCTCAGGATAACAAAGGATAACAAATAACACGATCTTTCAATATATCACAGTATTGTTTCTTACAAAATGTTATTTTGAAAAATTACAATAGTTTTTCCAAATTTCGAACTATTTCTTTGTATGTCGTATTATTTTTGGTTTTTTCACTTTATTTCTTAAAATTACATGTATTTTTCAACATAAATATCAACACTATCATATTGTGCTACAACACTATCCAATGTAGCATGTTATTTTTGTTACATGTTTTTTTTTTTTTTTCAAATAATAGTTCGATACTAATGCATTTTCCATTCGCTTAAGAGTAGTTTTGAATTTTCCTACCCGCTATTTACCTAAGTTTTCTGTTATTTTCGTAAAGTGTTTAATTGTTGTAGTCATCTAGCAAACAACCCATGAATAAAAACGCAAATATATTTTTGTTTGCAAAATATTTAACAAGATATATAGTAAAAGTTTTTTTGTTATGAGAAAATGAACATTTTATGAAGTTTCTTTTGCATCCATAACACTTTTAAATTTTAATCAGAGAATTAACACTTTTTACTATGCTTGACAATTTTATCTTTATCTTCATAAACGTATATCAATATGCATCACTTTCTTAAACGATAGTACATCATCATCAGCATACAAAAACTGATATACGTCTACAAATCTAAGATAAAAAGGTCATTTTCTCATTAAAAAAGTATTAATCCTTTGAGCACTTTTCAAAAGAGCTAATCTGCAACTGAAATTTTTTGAAGTGTTAAAGAAATTAGAAAATCAAAAGAGATCACTGAACATTATAATGTCTGTAGATTAATCCTACTAAGCTACAGTATCTTATACCCAACCCGGTTCAGATCCATGACCCGAGACATGAGCCAAACAAAGAAGAAGCATAAGGCACTCTTTGCAACTGTTAGTTCCATCGGCATAACAGTTTTTACAACATTTTCCTTTCACAATGAAGTTTGTGCATCTGTATCCCTCTATTTTTATTCATCTTGTATTTTGACCCCTTAATGGTTTTAACAGCCGAAAAAAGCCCCCCGAAAATTCTCAGAGAAAAATAAATATATATGAAAAATGAAAACATTGATGATGTTGATTGATTGATGGATTTACCTCTTAATAAACAAACTCAAGAGTCCATCATTCTTTTTGTTGTAGTCTGTCTTCCTATGGAAAAAAAGATGTATTTTTTTTTTTTAGGTGTGGTGGCTAAACCAAGGCCTGACCGAACCGTTGACATGTCCATTTGAGTGAACCCCTGAACCATTAGGAATAAGCTGAGGTGGTAAACCGATTGCCATTGGAGGAAGCTGAGACGGTGTAGTTTGGTAAAGTGTGTGACCGTGAGGGAGACCATGTGGTAAAGCATTTCCTTTACGTTGTTGAAGGGCATGGATCTGTCTTAGCCCTTCCTCGTGGATCCGAGCTATTGTGTCTAGTTCTTTCATCGATAGAGACTCTAAATTGGCACCGTACAGAGGCGCATGTTTTGAAATCTCTTCTCGTAGCGAGGATTCTAGTGTGTGAATGTATTGCTGTAGAAAGAAATCGCATAAGGGAGTATTAATTAGCTCTAAACAGGAAATAGGAAAAACAGTTATCCGAAAAGAAAAATATGTTTGGTCTCTATCAAACCTGACAAGCTTGGAGTTTGGATTCCATGCCATCAATGTAATTTTCACACCGGGCAATTTGATCTTCTTTCTCTCGTTTCTCTTCTTTTGTTTGCTCTACTGTCTGTGTCAGTCGCCTCAGTTCATCCTCTCGTGACTTGCGTAATTCTTCCCGAGTTGCATTCTCTGTGGCATACCGTTTCAGCTCTTCTTCAAATCTTTTCCGGGCTGTCTCTGTTATTTTTAGCTTCTCGGTTAGAGCACTTTTCTCTTTCCCTATCTTCTGTATTATTCACAAAGAAAATGGCATCACTTGTTAAGTGAACAATACAATTTGGACAAACAGAATAGACTTAAAGAGACAAGACAAAACAAGATGGCTATAATATAATCTGCAAGCATATGATCCATATCTTATTTCAAGTCCGTACCTTAAGTTCATCACGCTTTCGGGTTTTTAGCATAGCAAGTTGCGTCTCTGCCTCGTGAAGGCGATCCATAAGAGTTTTCTTCTCAGACGAGAGCTTAGCTATCTCATCTTGACGTTCTGATCGGATCCACTCCAGCTGACTCTCCACATCCCGAAACTGTTCTACCAGATCCTTTTTTTCCCGAGCAAACCGGTCCATCTCAGCTTTCATTTCAGACTGCCATTTGTATACAGTATTAGTAAGCTGTATGACCACAGAACACCAAAAATCTCCAGCATCGTCACATTCTCATAGTAGACAAAATGAAGTATTCACGTACCTTAAGCCGGGTGTTTCCAGCCTCGGATTCACTTAATTTTTGTGCGATGCAAGATTTTTCCTTTGTCATAGTTTGAATCTCCGTCTTCTTTTCTTCCTTCAACCGGACAAGCTCTTCCTTGTTTGCGCGCAGTTGATGCCACAGAGCGGCCCTATCAGTATTTGCAAGTTCCACAACCTCTTTCAGCATAAGTAAAACGGATCTAGAAGCCTCTTTCTCCTCAAAAATCAGAATAACAAGAATCTGCAACTCCAAGTCTAAATCACGGCTGCTACTCTTAGGGCTGGTGAATCTATCTACAAGTCTCTTCAGTATTTGATCCCTAAAGGGCTGTTCTGGAAACCATTTGAATAATATTGTGTATAGCTTTTTCACAAATCCCCTCACTTGAGGATCTCTAGAAAGAGCTAGTGTCTCAGCAAGATTAAGGATCGTCCTGAACTCGATCCCTCCAGCACCTGATTGCTCACTGGCTTCTCCCTCTACTACAGGATCTTGATGCCTTAAAGAAACATCCCCACTTGTAGTATTCATATTTGGGTTCTGAATACGTCGTTTTTCCAGGACCATGGCAAGAGACTGAGCAACAATGGCTCCACGAGCAACAGCTCTTTCAAACGTTTGAGATGCGTCCACTGCTAGGCACGATATGGACAACATTTCCAGCAGAATGTAGACATCAAAAAATTGCCTATTTGCATAGAATTCGTGCTCATCCATCAAATCCGCCATTCCAGAGGCAGTCTCATTTTCACTAATCAGAAAAGGCCCACAGGGTACTGTCGCAAAATGGCCACCTAGACTGTCGTCACAGTTGATGTCCATAAGTATTATTTCAGCAATATCAGGCCAACTGTGTACAGTTTTACTCAAATAGTCAAGGACGCAAAGAGACACATCAGCACCCAGACTTTTAAGCCGCTCACGGACTGACCTTACCTGTAAAAAGAAAATTTTAGGTCAGCTGAAATTAGGAAAATATTTAAAAGCAACAAAGAAGAAAAACTGAGACAACGAATGCTTACAGCTTCAGGTAGGTGTTGGCACTGGGAGGCAGTTTTAAGTGTGAAATGAATGGCTGCTACAAGAGATTCCTCATTTAAGTCACTCAGAATCTCAAATGACTGAAGTAGAATGTGCTCCCACACTTCACTTTCACATTCTAACTGGCTAAGAGCATTGTATACCTGTTCCACAGAAAAATGTCAGATGTTTAAACTTATGGTTTATGGAATGAACTTAAGACTTTCTCAGGTACTTTATGCCTCCAACACAAAAGAAAGGCTATACAGAGACTACTTACTGGTTCATTCAATGCTGGTTCAGCTTCCGGCTTTTGAAGCCGCTCAATAAGTGCATACGCAGCCAGTGGGTGCTCTGACTGCTCAACCAATTTGGGAACCAGACTAACTAAATCTGGTTGCAAATGTTTGGGCGCTCTGTCTAAAACAAGAGCAATCTTTTGAGCAGAGTGTGGTCGTCGTCTAGGCTCCGGACAACCTTGTGGAACAGCCGCATCAAGGGTTTTAAGTGAGTTAACAATCAGTCCAAGTAGCTCCTCGGACTGTTCTGGCCACTTTGTCTGAAAACCAAAATTTTTAACAGATGGTCAGAAAAAAGGAGAAAAAAATAAAAGCTGCGAGATATCTTTCCGCAGTACGAGAGACCCACCTTTGATTGGACTGAAGCATCAGAGGACTCCCCAGCATATGTTTTAGGGGGAGAAATAGGCTCTATAGCAATGGCTTTCTCAAGCATATCAATCCCATTCATCTCAGAGCTTTGTACAGCTGAGGTGCTGAGAGTAGCATCTGTATCAGACTTAAATCTCTCGTCAACGAGATGTTGTGAAGGTTCTGCTGCTCCGTTTTCCCTTGTTGACTCCGATGAAGTTGCAGCCATGCAACCATCTGTCTTTGGGGACAATAAAGAAGGCTCAGAATGAGAGTCTTCCTCCGAAGGTTGGCAACACTCAACCATTATATCAAGAAGTAAATCAATAATTGCTTGCTGTAGAACTTTAACACCCATCAGCAAATTCATCAGGCTGGGTGAAGATTCATCACTCTTTGTTAGCTTGCTTCTATCATTACAAGATATTCTAGTCGGAAGAAGTAAGCGCTTTACTTTGGTAGGATCGTCAAGATAAACACGCAAGCCAGTAAGAAAACCAGCAATTGCACCCGCATCCATTAGAAGCTTCTCCCGGAGAGTAACTTGTGGTTGTGAAGAATTCTCCCCAAACGTAAGATGGAATCCAGCTCGGGAAAGAAAATCTCGGAATGTGTCTTCCTCGTCTCCGCTTACGCCCTCACTTTCCTCAGAATCAATAATTTCATCAGGATCAGTGGTTAAGGCATCTTGGTCATCATCTGAAGCCAAGACCTGGCAAACATAGAATCCACAATGTTAGTTTAATAACATTAAAAAGTCTCCAAGTGTGCATGAAAGAAAGGAAGAAATCCACAATGCAGAAGATATATATACAAGAACGAACCTCTAGGTCTGAAAACTCAAACCAAGGACAACAATCCAATATTTCACACACAAAAACAACAGTGTCACGCACAAGAAACCCAGCATCAGCCTCCAACATGTCAGACACCTTCATAAACTGTAGGACAGAATTATTCCATGTCTTGGTACATATAGATGACTCTTTCCACACACTTTTGGCCGGATTCTTTTGGTTCAGAATACCCATTTTGTACTTAACCCAGAAATTATTGTCCACATCCGTACCTGCAGATTGATCACTCTCTAAGTAGATGCATATGGTGTCAAAGGACTCATATACACCTGCATTATATAAGGCACACACTAAGCAATCGGAGTTCAAAAACATCAATAACCGAACATGGGAGATAAATAAAAATCAATAACCACTCACCAATCCGGAGTTCACATCCACCAGCCTGAAAGAATTTGCTAAAAATCTTTCGTGTTTCCATTATTTCCTTGAAAGCCAAAAAATTCTCCACTTTCCATGTAAATGAACTTCTTTTCACGCTATTATCAATCTGTGAAACTGAATTAGCTGATTCTGCCTCCACGTACTCTTTTGTTACAGATGTCTCTTTCAAAATAAGAACCTCAGCGGAGAATACAACAGTGTCTTGAACAAGAAATCCAGAGTCTTGATCAAACAAACTAGTAAGTGTCACAAATTCACGCCAACCCCAATCCTTTGCAGCTTTTGAGTAGCGATTCTGAGATTCCTTTGTCACCGACTTCTCCTCCAATCTCTGGTTCACAACTGATAGTCTGTGGCTAACAAAACAGCTCCAATCACTAGAACTTCGTGAATCTGTCACTTCAAGAAATACTGATAGATGGCATGGTGGCTGGGACTGCCCTGAGGCCATTAAGAGTAAGTCGATCAGTTCAGAAATTGAACTCCACAAATGCACAATCAGACAGCTCAAGTGGAAGGTAAAACATAAATTTGAAACTGAGATTATTGTGTCTAGTTCCATATAAAACAGCACAGCATAAAGTGTTGCAAATACATTACAAGTTCCAACTGTAGATGCGATGAGAAAATCTAGTGAACTTACATACCTCGGGGATAAACAATAAGTCGACAATCCCGGTTCCCAATTTGAAACCTCTTACTTTTGATGCAAAGACCTGTTATCTTCCTCTTCTTCAGAAGATCCTTTAACCTTGTGAAATTCTCAATTCTCCAAGTGAATTTTCCCATGTGTGCATCTGACTTCCTAGCTCCAGTCCCATTCCTTCCCCCAATCAACCCTCCATTCTTAGTAAAGCTACTGAACTCTTTGATAACATGAAACGAGGTGCTAAAGACAGCCGTGTCATCGAGTAAAAACCCTGCTTCTGGGTTAACAAAATCAGACATTTTCATGTAATCATTCCATCCTAAGCTTGTATTGTCCCCACTCTTATTATCAGCAGCAAACCTGCCATAAGAATCTCTATGCATATGAGTACACCCAGGTTTTTGATTCAATGCTGACATCCTAAACAAACACCAACAGCTCCTATCCGAAACCATAGTCTTTTCAGTCTCTTTACTCTCCAAACACATTGATATGTATTCTTGCGCATTAACCACACTCTGATACACACTGATCCTCAAATTACACTCCCCAGCTGGGAAAACAGGGCTCATTATCTTCTGTGTCTTTATCATTTCCTTAAACAAGCTAAAATTATTTACCTTCCAAGTGAACTTCCCACTCAACACATCAGGCATTGGTCCAGCTATAGAATTTTCCTTGTACAAAGACTGTCCCTCATTGTTATTATCACGACTAAAGCTCACAGACTCATTAAGAATCAATATATCAGCAGTGATAAGCAATGAATCATTGTTGAACAAGAAACCCAGCTTAGGATCCAAAATACTCGAATTTAATGTGAAATCACACCATCCATGAGATTTCTTCTTACTAGAGAATCTATGCCAAGAATCTTTATGGATTGTGAGTGAATCATCAACATGGTTAACGATTGAGAGACGATAACTAGCGAAACAATCCCAACGAGCCGATGAGGTCCCACGAGGGTCCATGATCTGAAGATAGATGCTGATGTAACCAGGAAGAGCCTGAGAATCACCTCTAGGGTAAACAAGGAGACGACAATCGTAACCTCCTACATCGAAGTACTTGCTCCACAGTGCCTTAGCTTTGACACGTGGGAAGCTCTCAACCGTCCATCGACACACCGCTGTGTACTCTCCTGGCCGATCGACGGCTACGATCTCTTGCGCACCTCCGCTTCCATCTCTCGACGATCCAACCTGAAGGTCCTCGGCTGGAGAAATCGAAGATGAGGAGAGAGGCTTCTCCGAAGAAGAAGATGAAGAAACGGATGGCTGAGATAAGTCCGCGGCTGATGAAGATGACGATGACACTGCCTCCGATGAGCTTTGCTTCATCATTTCAATGGCGTTTTCTTCTTCAATTTCTTTGGGTTTTTTTTCTGTCACAGCTCTCTGCTATTTTATCTAGGTTGATCAAAAAAAAATTTCTAAAGAGAGGGCAACGACAGGATTTAACGTGCGCCGACTGAGTTAACGTGCGCCTCCTCGACTCCTCCCCATGCCGTTTGTTTCATTTTCTTATAATCTAATTTGATTATTGCTGTCCAAAATGCTTTTGGGTGATCATGTATGGATGCGATGGTTGGGGCGGATAAAACTATTTACGATTAAATTATTTATTTATTTTGAATGGAAAGTAATATGTTGTGTAAGTTTATTTTGTTTCAAAAATGGTACGTAATTGATTCGTAGTTAGTACGCATCAGATATTTTACTTGTTTTTTGTTTACATACTATGGATTATAATTTGTGAATGATAAATAAAAGACGGTTTAATGCACAAATGGTTTTGTCCGTCACAATCACTACATTTGAAGCCGTATATATGAGAGTGATTTAGATAATTTCACGGTTGAGGGGAATCGATCATTGGCCTAGACCTACATGGTAACTCCTACTCAAGTGAAAACCACTAGACCACCGCCACTTAGTTGGATTTTAAAACTTTTAAGGATTATATATCGAAAATTCTAATTTTGTGTAACTCCTTAAAGAGGTGAAACTTTGTGTTATTTGAGTTTTGCTTTTGATTGAAAGCCCTCTAATTTCGTGGCCTATATATAGATTGAAAGCCCTCTAATTTTGTGTTAAAGAATTCTGCACCAAAGTAAAAAAAAAAAAAGTTGAATATTCCCAATTTTATACACGCGACTTATTTTTATTGGCAAAGAATCAAAGTTTATTACCAAAAAAATCTTTTTATGGGTCAACATTACTAACAAAATATAAATGATAAAGTTTCAATTGAATATATCGGCATCAAGAGGAGCATAAGTGTCTTATGGGTGGAGCTTTTTACGATTTGGTTGCAAGTTATTACAAAAATGATATCTACACTAACATCTACTTTCGTTCTACATTCTTTCAAACTATATGCAACATATGGTTCACTTGTAATCATATTAGCAATGTCTTTTTCCGTTCAGATATCAAATCTTGTAATCCGGTATTAACTCATTACAATACAAGTGATGTCACACTAAATCAACTCTAATATTATGGGAATTTTAAGTTACGAGTTTTCTTTCCTTCCAGTTGCTGAGTTGCCAATTCCATAAACTCACCTACACATCGTGCGTATTTGTCGTTCAGTAAATTTGACTCTAGATCCACCATTGGTTCTTCCATCTATAACCGAAAATATTTTTTGAGATTTAGTATTGTTGTGTGTTGTGTGTTGTGAATGAGTGTGGGTGTGTGAAAACATATTTATAAGTGTGTTGCTCAGAAATTCGTCGGTTTTTTTTGAAAATTTCAAATGATTATAGTATGGATATCAAATGGATACATTAACATAAATTTTTTTCGACGGATAAATATTTTGTTGGAAATACGTTAGATATTTCCTACTGAACAACCCATTGATTTTTCATCAGAATTTTCTAATAGAATTCCCATCCGTCGAAAATGCGGTTATTTTCTTGTAGTGCAAAGATGTTAAATCCTCCTCCACTGCTATATGATGGGGGACAATGAGGGTAATGAAAACCAAAGAATGAACGTTTTGTTTAGGAACACACATATGTCTCTTCCCCTTCCAAAAAAAGTTTCCCTAAACTAAGGAAGGGGCGTGTAAGTCTATTTTTTCAAATTTTTTTGTTAGATTTAAGTATTGGTTGTATTTGTATGTTCATTAATAACTATGTAATTTTATATTTAAGTTAATGTGGATACATGATCCACACCCAAAATATAAATGTTGTTTTATACACATATATGAACTTGTTAAACTTGTTGCCAAAAAATGTGAAATGAACAAAAGTGTATATCTCTGGAAATAAGTATATTCATCCGAAAAAGAGATCTTTAACATATCTTATGTATATATGTTTGATTACATATAGAGAATAAGTAGTATTTAGTATAATTATTGGAAAATGACATTGTTTGTGTCTAAAATGGTGGTGAAAGTATAGAAGATGAAGTCCCCTTTTCTCGGAGTCTTTACCTCTCTTATAGTCCTTTTCTTCCTTTCAATGTGTCATAACTTGGCCATTAATTCCAGAATTAACTCACAAAATAACTTCCATAATTTTATTTCTTTGACCATGACCATTAATTCATGAATTAACTCACAAATTATGTCAAGATTTGACCTCCTCCTTTGTGCAATATGGACCATCTTAGGTTTTGTTAATCGATGAGCCTCCAATGCTCTTGATGGGTCCGGTGTGCGGGATCCGGTACCAACATAAGCCCCCCCCCAGTTCTTCAAGTAAGTTGATTTGCTCGGAGAACTAATATTCGTGTAACGGTTTCGGACTAAGTAGTTGGAAGGTGAACATAGCGGATACGTCGTGGGCTGGAGAAATCGCCGAATATGCTCATGTCGATTCCATTGCTTCTTTGGTTCGCAAGAGAAAAACTCCGGAAACTCGCTCTTCTCCTCGGGCCGATACATTAAAATCTTGTGGGAGTGACATAGACCTCGTTCTTATGCCCTCCTGAACTCCGAGCCGCTGAAGTTCACAATCTGACTCCAGATCCGTATCAGTAGAACATCCATAACTCTCTGACCATAGCCTCGAATCAGGATCCGCTTGTGGCTATGGATAGCTATTGATGTCGTGATCTTTCCATGAAATTTGAGAAGCAAATAAATTGATTTGCTACTTCGTTTCTCCTTTCTCCCAGAACTAGTTGGATCTGTCTTTTCCTTCCTCCTCTCTTTCTCTGTTTCTCTTTTTTCTCTTTTTCTCATGATCTCTCTTCTTTTGATCAGGTGGCTACGAAAAGCAGAGTCAAAAACCCTTTGTGGTAGGATAAGATCTTAAATCCATAACTCCATAACTTTGGATTTGTGTAGATCGGTCGCTCTCCCTAATTATGTGACGATCTCGATTATCACTGTATCGATCTTGTTCTTCGAAAGTTTAGCTCCAGCCTTCATCGATGTCCTCATGTGATGAATGGGCCAAATTTAATAGTAGCACTTCCATAAGCCCATTAGTATCCCACTTTTTTT
>VBRH01001360.1:0-12522 GCA_014578085.1 Cardamine resedifolia
GACCGATCCCCCTGAGTTAAACTCGCAAGCCTCGACTCTAACCGGTTGAACGCCTCCTGAGGAAAGTATTTGGAGATAAACTCCTCCACAAAATCCGCCCAAGCCATCTCAGCCTGTACTCTCCGTGCTGCAACACCCCTCCACCAGAGATGCGCATCACCTTCCAGATAATGGACTGCAATGTACACTTGGTATCCCGCAGGACACCTACTCGAGAGGAAATTTCTCTCTACCCTCCTCAACCACGCATCAGCGTCCTCAGGATTAAAACCTCAAGAGAAAAACCATGTGCCAATCCTCAGCATCTGCTCCATCATCCTAAGGTAGGATGGGAGCTCCTCAGCAACCGTAGCTGCAACCTCAGGTTGTGCCTCAACAACCACCGAAACCGCAGGAGCCTGAGCCGGTACCCTCTCTGGTAACCGCTCCAATAACCTCCTCAAAAGATCTGCCATGCGGTCCTCTCGGGCCCGAGCATCACCTGCTGCTAAACCCGTAGCACCCGCTGGAACACCAGCCTCACCGGCACTCACACCCGACCTGACTCACATGCGACTCCTCGACTCGCTCCTCAGGTACATGGCCACGACCTCTACCAAGGCCACGACTTCTACCACGCCCTCTAGCAATCTGCACGCATGCAAAAGCAAGCGCTAAGAAACACTAAAACACAATCATCACAATAAAGATAACTCACCGTAGAATCTCGCAAGGCTCGAAGAGGATAATTCTAAGACCCCCACACAATACCCAATCTAATCTAGAACCACCTAGGCTCCTAGAACCGTATGGGCTCTGATACCAAAATGAAACAACCACGATTTTTTTTTCATTACATAATTAAACATACACACTTAAACATTTTACATCAAAGAACAACAAAGTCCTACACACAGCGAAAGCAACAATCACGATACAACAACGACATTACAGTTTAACACCAAAAACTGCAAAATAAACTCCGAGTCCTAATCATCCCCTCTTCGCCGCCTCGATTCCACGATCAAACTTTATCTTTATCTGCATCGACAAAAGTGATGCATCAACATTTGGTAAACCAAACGCTGACTGAGATTGATCCTCCCAACAACAAGCTATCCGAAAGCATCAAGAAATCAAACAACCAAATACATCACGAAGAATTATTTAAACACAAATTAAAACTTCAACCACAACTAGCAATCAGATCGATCGATCTAGACCGAGATTGATCGATCTCGCTAAGCACGCAGATCCAGATCGATCGATCTAGCCCCAGATCGATCGATCTCGTTATCCCAAACTGGTGAAAAAACCAGTTAAACTGACGGCAATGCTGAGATCGATCGATCTCGTTATGCGTGCAGATCCAGATCGATCGATCTAGCCCCAGATCGATCGATCTCGCTACTCACGACAAACTAGATCGATCGATCTAGACCCAGATCGATCGATCCAGTCCCCAGAACCCAACGAATTCCTAAAGAACACACTCGGATCAAACACGAATTTTTACCAAAAATTCTCAATCAAAGCTTTACAAAGCTCCACAAGCACACAACCGAGGTTTTCTAACCTCCACAACCTAACAATTCTTCCCGAAATTTTAACCAAGATTTCACCAATTTCAATAAAAAAATGCGAATCAACAACCCTATCCCCACAACAAGCTCTAGGGATAACCTTTGTTCACAACTCACCTTAACTAGGACGGATATGGCTATATAATGACCTTTCCGAGCTCACGAAAGACACCACTCTCTTCCCTTAGCTCACGCCAAACCGTAGCTTCAACCCTTCCTCTTTAAGCTTCTCCCGAGCTCCAAACTCTCTTGATCTCGCAAGATCCAAGCTCCAACCTCTCTTCTCTCTTCTCCTCTCTCTCTCACGAGCTCTCTCTCTTGCTTAGCACCAAAACTGATACTCACGCTCAGGGAAAGAAGAAGAAGAAGAAGAAGAAGAAGAAGAAGAAGAAGAAGAAGAAGAAGAAGAAGAAGAAGAAAAGGAAGCAGAAGAAGAAGAAGAAGAAGAAGAAGAAGAAGAAGAAGAAGAAGAAGAAGAAGAAGAAGAAGAAGGTCAAACCAGACTTTTCCAGAAATTGCAACAAAGTCCTCCAACTTATACAGCTTTACCATTTGGCCCCAAAACTCTTAAAACGATTTATGACACTCCCGAAACAAATCTAAATTGATTATTTCAACCCCAATAATCAATTTCTCGAGATTTGTTTATGGTTCATAAACTCGAAAGAATTTCGAAATAATTAAATTAATTAACTTTCTGGAACACGGGCGTTACATGTGTAAAAAAAAAAAAATGCGGTTGTTTCAGAAATGATCCAAAATCCCGCTCGAAGAGGTCAACAACAAGGGAGGCTAAATTTCCAGTCAAGCGCTAGACGTGGGAGCAGTTCACAAAGATTAGGAGGAAGCTCACGAATATCTATTAGGAGTGGTTCACGCGGAGGCCTAAGAAGACAATCCTTTGAAACAACAATACAAGACACTATTACTGGATATACAGAGTTTCAACGATAAAGTTTGCAACAACTTCGTACAGGTGCTTTTGACCAAGATAACTATAATGAATGGAAAAAGGGGGAATCGATATTTCTTGCTCTAGATGTTCCAATGGGCACTAGATTTTACTGGGCATTCCTTAATACACTTTAAAAGTTAGTATTTTGGCGTAAGTATTTTATTGATATAGCTAGAAGCACTGATGAAGATAAGCTACAATTATTAGAAACTATGACCGGTGTTTCACGGAATAACCAAGATGTGCCAAAACAGTTAGGTTAGGGCCAGCAGTGGAGTACACCACCAAATGCTCAACAATGGGGCACACCACGAAATGCTCAACAATGGGAAACACCTCCAAATGCTCAACAATGGGGAACACCACCAAATGTTCAACAATGGGGCACACCATCAAATGTTTCTCAGTGGAGCACACCACCAAATGCTTCACAGTGGGGGCTTTCACCAAACTTTCAACCTTGGGTTGCGCCATCTAACTTTAACCCAGGACATCAGCCACAAAATTTTCAACAAGGAGGCTCGTCTGGAACGACTCCAACTAATGTTCAATATGGATTTTCAGTTGGAAGTCAAGAAGAAAGTGTCAGGAATACTAAACAAGATATTTCAGATGGAGCAGTAAGAGCTTCACTAAACGTTCAACAAAGTTCATCACGCGGTCTCGATTTCACAAATTATTTTGAAGCTGGCCATATTTCACATACACCTAGACCTGGAGGTCTATTCAATATATGGGGAACTCCACACGGAACATCTACAAATCATTTATATTTTGATTAATCAATTTCAGCATTTTCTTGAATTGACTAATATAAGTTTTATATTTTTTTTATGATGTGTTTTTATCTAATGTTTTAAATTTCAGAATTTTCGTATATGTCAGTTATGATCACAAGACATCCACAACCTAAACTACGGAGAGAGAATTGAATTGTGGAATTTGAAGAATGAGCAATTTTCAGAGTTAATAATTCAACCAACGTTGACTTACTATCATCAATATTTTGAAAGAGCATCAATCCAAACCGATGGAGGTTTGGCATGGAGAAACTTTTGGCGTCGACTACACCAAGATGATGCTGCTTGTCTTCAGCTACTACGAATGTCACTGCCATGTTTCACAACATTGTGTGATACACTACAAACAAATTATGGACTACACCCAACATTAAATATAAGTATTGAAGAGAGTGTGACTATGTTTCTACGGATATGCGGATACAATGAAGTTCAAAGATATGTTGGTTTGAGATTTGGCCGAAATCAGGAAACTGTGCAAAGAAAATTTATGGAAGTTCTTACGACGACCAAACTACTGGCATGTGATTATGTTAGAACTCCAACAAGAGAAGAGTTACACCGAATTCCTGAAAGACTTCAAGTAGATCAAAGGTATTGGCCATATTTTAGTGGATTCGTTGGAGCTATGGATGAGACTCATGTATGCGTCAAAGTGAAGCCTGAGTTACAAATAATGTATTGGAATCGACATGATAATGCATCCTTGAACATTATGGCAATATGTGATTTAAATATGTTATTTACATATATTTGGAATGGAGCATCGGGATCATGCCACGATACAGCTGTTCTTGCAATGACACAACAAAGTGATTCTGAATTTCCTTTGCCTCCATTAGAGAAGTATTATCTCGTTGATTCTGGCTATCCAAACAAACAAAGATTTTTGGCTCCATATAGATCATCACGAAACAAAGTTGTGAGATATCATATGTCCCAGTTCAACTCTGGTCCTGCTCCTAGGAATAAAGATGAACTATTCAATCGATGTCATGCGTCTTTGCGTTCGATCATTGAGAGAACGTTTGGAGTTTAGAAGAAAAGATGTAGAATTCTTTCTGATTTTCCAAGACATAGTTTACACATACAATGGGTTTACATAATTTTATCAGAATTTCAAACTTTTCAGATGTAGATTTTGCAAATGTAATGTCAAAAATGGAAACAAACGACATAAATTATGAATCTAACTTTAGTGACGTGGAAACAACCGAGGTAGCTGATGGAGGATATATGGCGCAAATAAGAAACAATATTGCAAATATGATATGAGAAAATCAAAGTATTCGGCGCAGAACCTCATAGTTATAAGAAACAACATTTGAGTGAACTTTTACTTCAAATAAATTTTGATATTTAAGGTTTATAAATAATAGATAAAAATATTACTTCATAAACACTAATTAAATAATTTTAATTTATAACTACTCAAATATTATTAATTTATTTGTTTATAAACTAATTAACAAAATTTGTATTCCGCACCACTTAAATACTTTTTTTTATCAATCATACATTTATTTTGTACCACAAATTGTTTTTTTCACCAATCAAACATTATGTTGTACCACTTATTTTACAAAAACCACACTTATCCTGTATAATATATTTTCTCGCATAAACTACTATTGAACCGTACCGCACTTACAATTCATTTTTTCCGCATTACCAAATACGTTTTACCATTCATACCCAAAATCTAACAGACTCCATCCAAATAACGGGATGCCCGAGCCTACAGTACAAACGTTTAATTTTTGTTCTTTACACTGAAACACACAAACCCATTCGTCCGCTCCCTCACCACCACCATTCACAACTCCGCCTTAAAATGAGCGCTACCACCACCGCCTCCGTCAGTCTTCGCCATCTCCGTAGGTTCCCTTGTGTTATCCCCTCTTTTTTCTCCTCCTCCCTCTCTTCTTTACCTCTTCACTCTCCCAATCTCTGCGTCTTCCTCCGCCGCAACTTCCGCCCTCGCCAACTCTTCCTTAACTGTCCCCACGCCGCAAGCTTCAGTTCCTCTTCAGGTTACAACCACTAAACTCTCTCATCTCCAATTTTACTCAAACCTATCCAGATTTTGTAACAATTGCTTAGACGAGTAGTCGTAATCTGTAGGAGCTACGTCTGATTCGACCTACGATGTAATTGTGGTTGGTGGGGGACACGCTGGATGCGAAGCGGCTTTAGCCGCTGCTCGATTAGGAGCTAGTACTCTACTTCTGACATTAAACCTCGATAGAATAGCTTGGCAGGTTCGAATTTTAATTGTAATTTGGTTAGAATTTGTGGAACGAAGTATATGATTCTGACAATTTTTTTGTTACGTGAAGCCTTGTAATCCAGCAGTAGGAGGACCAGCTAAATCACAATTAGTACATGAAGTTGATGCATTAGGTGGTGATATTGGCAAAGTTGCTGACAGGTAATTTTGTATTCAATTTCTTATCTCCGTGCCTGTTGTTCCACGTCGTGGCGTATGTAGTGAAATTCAGGCTTATACAATTATTGTGGAGCTAAATCTTTTGAGTAATTATTGATAGTATCAAAAGAATTTGTTTTACTTGTAACTGTGATAGCAGGAAGGAGATTTAATTAGCGTTTATAGCTCTGCCTCAGTGAAATGTCTTTCATATGTCTTCACTTATCATCTCTATAGCAGCGGTCGAGTCTTGTTTTATGTAGTTTTGTCAAGCATGTCAAACCTATTTAATTACTTATCCTGTTCTACAGTCATCTATTGTTATATATACTTCTGATTATAAAGGACACCAAGCCTCCTTTACTTTGTTACCTTATATGTGTAAATAAATTTACTGATATTGTGGGGCTTAATCTTTTGAAAGTATATAGATACACATGTGTTTTACTCAAGAGGATTGTTTTCATCAAAAGAATTTGTTTGACTTGTACTTGTGATAGCATGATGAATCAGAGTCATGAGAAGGAGGTCATATTAAGTATTTATAGCTCTGCCTCAGTGCAATGTCTCTGATATATCTTCTTTAGAGTAGCGGTTGAGTCTTGTTTTGCATATTTTGTCAAACATCTCAAATCTATTTATTTTATGTATCCTATTCTACAGTTCTCTATTGTTATTTAGGTGTAAATATAAAGAACATCAAGCCTCCTTTACTTTGTTAGCTTATAGGTGTAAATATAGTTACTGATACTGTTTCTTATTTGTCACTGTCACTGAACAACTTATAATATGGGTTCAAATATTTACCACTGATGTTATATTCTTAACAGTGCAGATGCTATTTACAGAAGCGTATTTTAAATGTGTCAAGGGGCCCTGCTGTAAGATCATTACGTGCTCAGACCGACAAAAGGGAATATGCCATGGAGATGAAAAAGATAGTGGAAAGGTTAGCTGAAGTTTTCTTCTTGCTTACAACTCTTTTTTAGGGGTTACAACTCTGAATTTTGTGCTATGCTTTGCATATATTTCTCAAGCAGATGTAAGAAACTGAAACTGAAAATTCAAATTTAATTAATATAAGTTATGGCAAGAATACAATTTTGAATTACAAGGTGTATATGTTTGTTGTTAACAATTGTTTATGTTTTCTTCTCTGGCTAATAGCTGAAAATTTTCCTTGGTATGCCAGCACAGAAAATCTCTGTATCAGAGAGGCAATGGTAACAGATATCCTAGTTGGTAAGAATGACAACGTGGAAGGCGTAGTCACATTTTTTGGGATGAACTTTTATGCACCTTCTGTTATCCTCACCACTGGAACCTTTATGAGCGGGAAGATTTGGGTCGGTAAAAAGTCTATGCCTGCTGGAAGAGCTGGTGAGTCAGCTTCTGAAGGATTGACAGAGAATTTGCAGAAACTTGGATTTGAAACAGATCGCTTAAAGACTGGTACTCCAGCTCGTGTGGATCGCAGGACTATAGATTTTTCCTCATTAGAGGCTCAACATGGAGACGAAGAGGTATCACTATAAAATAAGAAAAATAGCCTATTCAGGATCAATATTGCATGGTTACATGGGTTAAACTGTTTTAGTCATTGTGTAGACAGTTAGAAAGCACGCAAAATTTTTACACTTTCTTGGCGAGATGAGTTCAAGCAAACTCATTGGCAAAATTTTCTCTGTAATAGAATAATGTTTCATTTCTTTCTCTGGCATCTAGCCAAGGGGATTCATGACTCTTTGTATTTGAAGATGCTGTACATTTATATTCTTTTCTCAGGTCAGTTGGTTTAGTTTCGACCCTAATTTTCATATTGAGAGAGAGCAAATGTGCTGCTACCTAACTCGCACGACAAAGCTTACGCACCAATTGATCAGGGATAATTTGCATGAGACCCCAACCTATGGTGGATGGGTTGAAGCAAAAGGTCCTAGGTACTGCCCTTCCATTGAAGACAAGGTAAATTCTTTTTTGTGCATATAGTTTACCTCTTTTGCTTCGTATTATGTCTTTCTTGGACCAAGGGGAATGTACATTGGACATGGTTCATCTACCTTTCATTTTATTGTGCTGTTTTTTCTTGATATACTTGTCAATGTTTGTGCCACATAGTGCAATCTAATTATGAGCAGGACCATGGAAATGAGAATTTGCTAGATAAAGTAATTATAATACTGGTTCCGGCTCCAACATGCAAACATATTCTGATTACTGATTAGTTTTTATAAGTAGACATAAGAGTCATACATAAAAATTAGCAAAATAGGTAGAGCCTTTGAGGGAAGCATGAGTATATAGGGGATGGAACAGGTCAGTGGGCTGTTGATTGGGGCCTTTTGGGGCATTTTCTAGTCCTGAAGGTTCCTTCTATTTTAGTGTTGACGGAGATTCTTCTAATTCCTTAAAGCAATCTTGCATTTGCTGTTTCTACAGTCTGTACAAAGAATTTATTGAACCATCTTTCTCTTAAACTGCTTTTTATGAACTCTTTCTACCTTATTTGGTTTCAGATTGTTAGGTTTAAAGACAAAGAGTCCCATCAGATATTCCTTGAACCAGAGGGCCGAGATGTTCCAGAGATATATGTGCAGGTTGATGCATACCTTAGTTATGATTTCTCTAATCGTTATTGTCTTCGGTACTGAAAATGTGTGAGGCTTAAGGATGAGTATATAAATCTAGCTGTTCCTCTATATGTTAATATCTAAAACATATGCTTGTGCAGGAATTTTCTTTTGTACAGTTAGAGCATGCCTTAAGTTTGTTTTTGCTCAGTAGTGTAATTTGCAGGTCGGTAGGTTGAGTTTTCAAGACTAAGCAAATATATTAGCTTGGTTGCGAAATACTTAAGTTTTTCAAGGCATTGTATATATATCTTCTTATGAATGTTTTGTAAGAGTGTAATGTCTTTGGTATCACTATCATTCTTATTGATTGGTATTATCGTAGGGATTTTCAACTGGCCTGCCGGAGAATCTCCAGCTGCCACTTCTAAGAAGCTTGCCAGGACTCGAAAATTGCTCGATGCTAAGGCCTGCTTATGCTGTTGAATATGATTATTTGCCAGCTCATCAGTGTTCCAGGTCCCTTATGACGAAGAAAATTGAAGGTCTTTTCTTCTCTGGTCAGATCAATGGCACAACTGGTTATGAAGAGGCAGCTGCACAGGTGACTGATCTATACAAGATTTTAATTTCCTTGATTCGTGATAATAGGTTTACTTGGATGATATGGAAATAAAATATCGTCTTTATAATCAAAACTGCTGTTTAGACTTTCTACATATGGTGGAACCAATCTCTGTTATTTATTTCAAACTTAGGGTATTATATCTGGAATCAATGCTGCCAGACATTCGGACGGTAAGAAACACGTTGTTCTTGAGAGGGAAAGCAGTTATATAGGTACGTTGATTGACGATTTAGTCACAAAGGACCTCAGAGAGCCATACCGCATGCTGACAAGGTAAGTTCCATTTCATTCTTTTGTTCATTATCCTAATTCTCATCCTTTTATATTCTTGAAATCAATCCTACACACTACTTTCTGAATTATGGTTAGGCTAGGGATATGAATCGGGAATTGTTATTTTGGGAAGCTTTTCTTAGAACCAGACATCTGGAGAAAGAACATATGTTTTTTTACATACGCCTTTAAATCCGCTTGATAGTAATAACAGTGGTGCTTTACATCACCAAATTTGTGCCTTAAATAAGCTTCTTGTCTAGTGGAACTGAAGAACGAAGCAAAAGGATCTGGCATCGCTTTATGTTTTTGAAGTTTGATTGGTTTAAGTTTTCTGATATCCTACCTGGCATTCTACTGCTGTACATAGTTTACATTTAAACTTGGAATTAAAAATTACTTTTAAACTTTTCTTGATGTTGCTCTATGGCAATGACGTATTTAACTTCCTATTCTTTCTGTTCACATGAACTATTTTGTGCATGTACAACTAAAGTTCTTTATCAGTACTTATGTGTGTTCGATAATGTGGGATAGTCAAATATGTTTTTCTTCTCTGACAGCCGTTCAGAACATCGGCTTCTTCTTCGATTCGATAATGCGGATAGTCGACTCACACCTCTGGGGCGTGAACTTGGATTGATAGATGATAGACGATGGAAGTTATACCAAGAGAAGCAAGCAAGGATTTCAGAAGAGAAGACAAGACTAAAAACTGTCAAAATTTCAGGTTGTCTCCCTTATCCATTATTGACACATGGAGCTCACTAACTCTCTTCAAGCAAATGTATTCGGACTTCGCAAAAAGTGAATTTGGTGCATTGCATAAGCTGATGATGCATTGGTTGCTGTTGCAGTTGCAGGAGGTGATTTGGCTGCTGAAGTTTCTAATGTGTCTTCTCAGCCAGTCAAAGAATCAGCGACACTAGAGAGTCTACTAAAGAAACCGCATGTCCACTACATGCTTCTTGAGAAGCATGGATTTGGAAATGAAACACTATCACGAATGGAGAAAGACTGTGTAGAGATCGATATAAAATATGAAGGTTTCATTGTACGCCAGCAAAACCAACTGCAACAGGTATGTTTTGTCTGCTTCATTTCTCCGTTAAATACTTTTCTTGCTTACTTGGATATATGGACATGAATTGAGAAATTGAATCCTTAATAGATGGTCCATCAACAACATAGACGACTTCCAGAGGATTTGGATTACTATTCGATGACAACTTTATCCCATGAAGGGCGTGAAAAACTTTCAAAGGTGTGTTAAAGTAGTTTTGAGTTAGAATGAATGTGATTGATTTATATAGCCTTATTTTCTCATGTTGTGCACAATTATAAATTCAGGTGAGACCGCAGACGATCGGACAGGCAAGCAGAGTGGGTGGAGTCAGTCCAGCAGACATAACAGCTCTGCTCATAACACTTGAATCAAACCGAAGAAGAAGTCAGGATGTGAAGAGAGGGAAAATATTGGAGCATGCCTTGGCTGAATCGAATCCACACTCGGCAGAAGAGAAGGAGCATATGGTTAACGAGTGATTACTAGTCGTTCAGGTTAGCGTCAACTCTAAGATTGCTAAACCTATGATTTTGATCAATCAGCATTCATCCAAACAAAAGAGAAATACTTTCTTGTATGTAACTTCATTGCTGTTATTTTGTATAATTTTTCCTGTTTATTTGGTTTCAAGCTATTCAACATATTTAACCTCATTTATAAAAAAACCAAAAAAAGAGAAGACGTTACTTGATCCTTCATCTTTTTCATTACTATCTTTTTTATTATCCTATCTCGGTCTTCACAACTCTTCTTCACATTCCAATTTGCCACTGTTATTTCCGTATTTCCTCTTATCTCGGTCCTTTTTTTTGTTCCTAGCTTCTATATGCTGCATTTTAGGAATGGTACTAGATCTAGTGGTAGGTTCTCTTCTTTGTTGTGTGATCAGGCCGAGCTTAGTCTTGGTACTAATATAAAAAACATTCTCACGACCATGAGACTTCTTGACTGAGCAAACATTTTTGAGAGAACGGCAACTTATATTGATGTTTTTCTCCGATCCCAATTCAAGCAATCCGACTATGTGGATAATCGACATACACGAAAATTGGGAGATGACAATCTCACGTTCGCAACAATACGAGATAAGAGGATGAGGCAAAGGAAACCAGAGTTGACCTGTGCGGAAAGAGGACTCCTACAAACATATGTAACCCCAAAGGCATTGCCAAGGACGAACATCGGGTTCAGGAATGATGATTTCAACCTGATCGTAAATTCCAAAGGTCGACCTCATCTACTCTATTGACTCATTGGTGCACCACGTTCGGTAAATACCACATTCGTTGTCTCACTGAAAGTATTCGGGCCCCCTTTTTACCGACCTCCTCTTCGAACCTTTTATTTATCTTCCCATATTTTGGGTTGGTGGAAGAGCTCGGAGCTAGATTTGCGTCAAGGTTGTCTACGACGATTGAGTGGGAATTCAACACATCATCTTCAACCTTCTCCACTTCGAGAGCTTGGTGAGAACAAGAGTCTTCGGATCCACCAGGGTAGGAATAGTTGAAGGACCGACGTTATATCCTTAGGGAATGGCCGAATCTCCTAGTTGGTTACAACGGGCAATTATTTGGGCCAGACGAGCTGAATTATCGGAAGACCAAGTAGACGGAGATACAATTGCATGAACTTTTCTCATGTTCTTCCTAATCAATGGAGGAGTCATTGTGGCGATCTGAATGACGAATTGACCGGAGTTTTGAAGATTGGTCAAGAAACGCGGTAGAATTCGAAAATCCCACCAGAAAATATACCAGTTTACGTAGGATTTTCACCGAAAAATAAGTTGAGAAGACAGTAAAATAAGTTACTCAAGATCAGAACGTGAAGTTACATTTTTGGTTCGGATGAAGAAGTGAGGAAATAGCAATGCACATCTACTATTTATAAAGGAAAAACAACTGTTCGACATCCAACCTATGCGACTCCTCGACTTCTAAACCTAGAGAGTAGAAACACCTCTAGAAGATTCATTTTCCCTAAATCAACAAAATAAGTAATAAAATATTATTTAAATATTCTACAATGGGTTCACACTATAAGCCGAACTCAGTTTCGCATCATGAGCCGATCTCAGCCACGCACTTTAAGTCCAACTCAGTTTTTCATCGTAAGCCGACCTCATAATCACGGAAGCATAATTTATATTAAAGCCGAGCTCAGCCTCACATCAGAATATTTAAATCATTTTCTCTTGAAATTCTCCAAACTCGAGTAAACACTCGTTCGAATGAACA
>VBRH01001361.1:8798-21955 GCA_014578085.1 Cardamine resedifolia
CTAAGAGTAAAACAGTGGATATATGTTTCTAAATACTTGCGACACACCAAAAGGGTAGTGGCCTAGTGATAGCACAAGAGGGTTGGTTCCTTTGTGCCCCGGATACCGAGAGAGATTATGGACCAAAGATATTGGAACTCTCACGGTATTAAATATATATATATACTTGCGACAAAACACTTGGTTATCAAAATCTTTGGTTATAATATATGAAGAAGTTCACATACATGTTGTGAGTTTTTGGAGAGACGCAGTAACAAGTGTCGGATCTCGTCCTTACGGAGAGATAAGAAGCCGTTGAGCTTATGTGAAGAGAAGATCTCAAGGGTCCCGATACGGCGCAGGTTTCGCCAGTGGTCACCATAAGGCGCACTAGTCATAGTGGTGAAGTTGTACTCAATGTATTTCCCGATAATGAACTCTGGCCTATTGGCCAAAACGATGTCGTTTTTTGTAAAGCATTCTTCAGCTATGGTGTAGGAAGAGACAACAACCGTGAGACGGTTTCCGAGTCGGAGGCTGAAGATTGGAGCGTCACCTAGAGATTGAGAGAAAGAGAGAAATGTACGGTGGAGCGGCTGCTTGAGGAGGTGAAGGTGTCCAATCAAAGGCAGTGGCCTAGCCGGACTTGGTGGTAGGTTAAACTTGGTATGACGTTTACTAAACAAAAGTTTAAGAGAAATGAAAAAGAAGAAGGCGAGAGATAGAAATAAGAAATGGGTTTCCATTAGATCTTAGAATTTGTGAATGTGTTTGGAGTTAAAAGTAATAGCTTAATTTATAATGAAAGCGAAAATCCTGGTGAAGGAGCATTGTGAAAAAAAGAAGTGTCAAGTTTTGTTGGTATCATGGAAATTTCCCCACCGTCACTAAAGATATGTTCGTAACGTCTCATGCAATTAATGACTAACAAACATGTGTATTAAATCAACATTGACAAATGGACACAAATGTTTTGATTTTTGTAAAAGGATATATTTTGTAAAACCCAACTATGCGGGCATGTTCAGAGCTCACTGAAGCTTTCAAATTGGTTGTAAATTATTTTTATATTGAGTTTTGACCCCAAATAACGAATTCTATCAAATAAGGACCAAAATTTAGATTACAACATATTTTTCGTTTTTTGGTGAATGTCACCAGATGGTTTTTTTGGTGTGAATAAAACTACATTTTTTTAGTTGGTAAGTGTAGCAATGTAACGTTCCATAGTCTTGTGACTCTGTGTAGCAATGTAACGTTCCATAGTTTTGTGACTACATTTCTTTAATTGGTAAGTGTAGCAATGTAACGTTCCATAGTCTTGTGACTCTGTGTAGCAATGTAACGTTTCATAGTTTTGTGATTCCGTGTAGCTGAGAAGCATTTTTTCATAGAAAAAATAAAGAATTAATCAGAGAGGAAGAAAACAGGGAAGGTGAACTTTGATTGATGAGAGAGCAAGTAATAGAGAGACTTACATGGTGAAGTAAAACCATGGCGATTCAGAGAAATGGAGAGGTAGAAACAATATAGGGAACGTTGATTTGTTGTGTGTATATAAATGGGTGATCAATGAGAAATAAGAACGAAAATATAATATAGAAATAAATAATAACCAAGAGGAGATATAATAACCTGAAAGGAAAAAAGTTTTCAATGGGAAAGAGATCTCACATTTTTTTTTTTTTGATAAAATGTAAATATTATTCAAAATAAGTGTTTAGTCATACAGATTTTATAACTAAAAATTGGTCTCATGCCAAAAACAAATTAAATGCAATAAGAATCGTTGTAATGACTGCCGCAATCTCATAGTTACTGTATGAAGCTACATCGATAAAACTAGATAATATCCAAAAAGGAAGAAAGAAAGGGACTAAACAAAATGGAAGGAGACCAGAGAACTCCGAAACGTCAAACCTCGCTTGATGGAAGCTGGTAGCCCAAAACCCAAATTTACACTCAAAGCTTATGCCCGTGACCAAGCGACTTACCTGAGAAACAAAATGGACGGAACCACAACGAGCCAAAAAAACTGATTTGATCTCGCCAACACTACTATGACATGAATGAGACACAACCAAATAACTTTGACTGTACTAGCCCCTCCACAAGCAAAGAAAGACGAGAAAGAAAACTCCGGGAAGATTCTCACTAATGCTAAGACCACATATCTGACTCCAGAGACCCTATCTAAGAATGCAAATGTAGATTCGGGAAACCAGCAAACCGAAACCAGGCCAAAGATCTCACATTTTGATACGGTAGCATTAGCATCTTCGGAAAGTGAGAATTGGACATTGGCGCTAGTGGTAGAAAATTATGCTGAAGTTTCTCCACATGAATGAATCTCCTTTGGTACCTGATAGGATGAGCTCAATTACGGATACCAAGCGATGCCAATTAATGCATCTTGGTGGTAAGAAGATCTCTTCTCAGGTATTGGCTTCTTCCTTTTCGATTCACTAGCGCCTTTGTTGGGTTTGAAGTCAAGCCCGAGATTTCTATCATCACCACACGCATAGTTATAGGCCTTAGCATGGGTTATGGAAATAGTGTTCCAACGCAGCTTTAATGTTGTCCGGTTTGAAACAGACTATGACGAGACTTTGAAAATTCTTAAAGATACGGAAGAGTGGTTAGCTTTCACCACGGAAGTAGAAGCGATGAATTCTTTACGATTACAATTCATTGATTTTATTATTATTTATGTGTCTAGATTGAATAATGTATGTGCCGATGTCCTTGCCTATGGAGCTCGAGCACGAGGAACCTTCTTTTCCCATATAAGCTTTCGAGTGCCGGAGTGGCTGCCTCACTACTCACGAAGCCAACCTTTTCGATCAAAATTAATAAAATATGACGATTTCGATATCAAAAAACATATAAAAATAATTAAGATTGAGATTTGAGACAAGAAAATATGAAAACTAAAAGAAGTAAAAATTGATTACAAACAGTGACTTAAACCGTTAAACGTTATCCTTTTTTATTTGTTTCTTCTTCAATGGTATCAATTTTCGTTGTGCAAGTCTCTTGACTGTCATCGTCATCATTTTCATCATCGTCATCACTGTCATCATCGTCATCAGAAATAATCACCACCTCGTCGTCAGTTCTGGGACCAACAACAATATGTTTCTTGGAAATAAAGGAAGTGTCTTTCAATTGAAAGTGATTGTTCTCTGATTCATGAAATTCGGAACAATATTGACCACCAAATACACCATGTCTTTGGCTGCCACCTACACTGATGTATCCACATCCATTTCCTCGGGTTCCGCGGTTGTGGTTGGTGGAGATCGCGAGATCATATTGCGCCTTGATGTGTGGTTTGGACAACAGAGACCAAGCTTGTAACGCTTTATCAGCAGCTTCTTGCCTAAGTGGGAAATGGTTGTCTCTCCCATCTAAAAGCTTCATCAACTTTATGAAATCCTCCCTTAAAACCGGTCCACGTTCGGTCACCCGAATCATGCCGTAATAATCCATTAACCCATTTGGAAGTGGGTTATCTGCGGCGAGGAGAACATCGCTGATGGCTCGAGCTTGCTCAAACTGATAATGCAATTTATCAACCAAACAATGAACGCCCGTAAAGTTACGCTGTTCAAGAAGATCATGGCACATTTGGATCGGTGTAGATTTGGCTGCTGTACGGTTCTGCGAAACACCTTTTCCTGACGACATGATAATGAAGTAGAATAACAGTGAAAGCTCTAGCAGAGACAGAAAGAGAGAGATAGAGAAAGTAATTGAAATTGAGAGAGTGCAGCTTGAAATTTACCAGGATGATGTATTCTTGATTGTAGTGACACTATAGTTTTATAGTAAATTACTAACTTTATTTGTAAAGAGCGGTTCAATTTTCTGGTAAAGATGATTAGATTCTTTGGAAAAAAAAAATTATTTCTATTTTATTTTTGAATTACCATTTATTTAGTTGGCTATGATATTTATATCCTTTAAAATATATATGTATACAACCTAAGAACAGCCTCATCCGGTAAGAAACTCAGGTAAGTTTCTCAAAATTAAAATATTAATGATTTTTTTTTAATTGACCACTAACAACAAAACAAATATGAAAATGTCTCTTTAATAGTTAACGTCTCTAAAAAAACTGTCTCTCATTATCTCTCATATTTTTCCATTATTTAATTATTTTTAATCTTTATATACTTTATGAGAGACTGCCGTTGAAACTGCTTTAACTAGCTTATATTTTAGAAAATTTCCTATAGTTTGGCTAAAACGTTACTACTAAATCTTTTTAGAAGTAAGAACATAGAAATTAAACAATATAGTAACAATATTTTGTAATTTTTAATTACCATTTATTTCGAGGAAACGTTATTGACTGTTATTATTACATCAGTTAAATATATTCCCATACATTGCATAGTCAATTATAGTTTAAAGTTTGACTAAATTGAGATTTTATTACTGCATTTAAAATAAATTATAAACAGTAAACATCCACAAATATGTAAATATATATATATATATTTTTTTTTTATTACTGTCTGTTTTGTTTTATTGGTTTATAGATGTCTGTATATGTAAAATAGTCAACAATCAATTATGTTAATTCTGGATTTCTATACTTTCTTAAAATTGCATAGATAGAAAAGTATCAATTGGAATCTCTAGTACGGACAAGAATACAACTAAGCAAATCTATTATTGTCCACCTTTAGTATAATATATAATAAATTTTTGCTATACATTTATTATTTTAAAATTTGGAGCCTCTTGTTGGTTTTCTAACCATATATAAAACAAATAATACTCCGCTTAGTTTGGAAATGCAGTAAAAACTAATTAAAAGAAAAGTTCAAAACTTGTAATGTTTTAGGATATTTCGAAACTTTTTTTGTAACCTCTTCGTAAAGTTAACCTAGTTGTCTTATCGAATTCTTATGTGGGATACATCGTTTGATGGTTGTCTTAAGAAGAGGTTAAAGTTAACATTCTTTTTGTTTTAAAATTAACTACTAATTTTACCTATTTCAATTTTTATATATTTATTATTACTAAATTAAAATTAAGTTTAAATTAATTATTATGTTCCAAACAATGGAAAAATATTTTTATTAGCTATATATATATATACTAAAATAATTAATTAAGAGATGATGATATGTCATCATGAATTTGTTTTTCATCTATAATATATAGGAGGGTGTAATTTAAATTCTAATTTAATTATTTTACTAATAGTAGTGTTATGCTCAAATTAAAAGGTGGTAAAAAATGTGTTTGTCTTAGGCCTTCAAAATCTTGACACGGCATTTGGTGCAATTTTACTCAACGAGCCTTCGAAAAGTAAATTTTGGTCGATCAACCAAAACAACGTTCTTTATAGGTCCGTATCAAAATATTTTTGGGTCCGAGGCATACTAAACTTGTTGGACCTTATTTTTCTAATAATTTTTTTAGTTTTTTTGGGTTCTACTGTTTAATTTTTTTTTTTCAAATTTTGGCATGAACTGCTTAGGACCAGAGATGGATATGTGTTTATGGTAAAACATTCTTCAGCTTTGGAGAGGGACAAGAAAGACCACAAACACAACATGATTGTTAAGGAGAAGGCGGAAAATTGGAACATTGCCGAAAGATTGAGAAATGGAATGTTATGTCGGTGGAGTGGTGGTTTGAGGCGGAGGAAGCGCCAATCAATGGCAACGATCACACTAGATTTGGAGGTTGGTTAAATTTGTCGTGCCATCTACCAGCCAAGCGTTTTAGTGAAAGGACCAAGAAGATGAAGAGGAAAGATAAAATTAGCAAAAGATATTCCATGAGATCTTAAAATTTCTTGGTGGTTGTTGACTTGTTGTGAATATGTTGAATTAAACATTGGGGTTTAGGTTATTTAGCAGGATTATTACATGAGTTATCCTACACGTCACAATGTTTTATGTTCGTATTGTCTCATGACACTCGTGCACTTATGACTAAACATGGTAGGAAACAAAGAATCAACGGATTAAAAAAAAAAAAACAAAGAATCAATAAATAAATTGTCTATATATTTTCTTATTTATACTTAAGTTTTAGTTTCTCTTAAGTCTTTAAAATTAGATTTGTTTAAAGTGTGGTTGGTTTTTTTGGATAAAATAAAACGTGGTTGGTTTTTTGTGGATAAAATAAAGCGTGGTTGTTTTCTTTTCTTTGGATAAAATAAATCGTAATTTTTTAAACAAAATTATAGGATTTATAAATTAATTAAAATACACAAATTAACCAATCTTTTTTTTAAATGAATACTTTTTCCATTAGTATATTTAAAATTGGAAAAAATTTCTTAACGAAAATATTTTTCCTTTAATAATTTGTTGGAAGAACATCATAAAATATCAAAATGTGACAGTTTTATAACTGATCAAATGTTGAAACGTGTTAAAACTCAAAAGTAAAATTTTAATTCATGATATTTTGAGAACGTTAAAAACCAACATTTAATAATTTGATGGAAGCATATCATAAAGAAAACAAAAATGTGACAGTTTTATAGCTTATAAAATGTTGAAACGTGTCAAAATCAATATATATAGTAGATACTATATGTTAGTTTGAGAATTGTTAAAAAGCTGTTCAATTTGGTTTTTAGTTAAAAAAAACTGTTCATGATATGCTTCATCTATTCTATATATAGAATAAGATTATTTTCAGCATATATTACGATTTATATTTTAAAATTCAGACAAGAACTACTCACAAGTGTATACTATATTATTTGCCAGATTATGTTGAAATGTCAAATAGTTTTCCACTTTTGGAAATTCCAACCGAGTCTAATTCCACACTCGAGTCTTTTAGCATTATTGGGATCGAATCGCGAGTACAAAAGTATTACATAATATTCAAACTAAATTACATCTCTTAGTGACAGTAACTTTAAGACCATGCTTCATATGAAGAATAACAGAAGGAACTGGCTCGATCTTGTGTCCTTCAACGGCCTTTATCTCATAATTTTGTATGATTTTCACAGCCACTGTCTTCATCTGTGTCATGGCTACATCTTTCCCCAAACAAGTCCTTGGACCAGCGTTAAACGATAAGAACTTAAAAGATGGCACATGAATCAACTTTCCACTCTCTGAAATCCATCTCTCCGGTTTAAATTCCGATGCATCTTCTCCCCAAACCGATTTCATTCTCCCTAATGAGTAAAGACAAAACACAATCTTCGAGCTCGCATCGACTCTGTGTCCGCTCGGAAGAACGTCTGGTTTTGTAGGAGACTTGTGCTGAAATGGAACCGGTGGATATAGCCTGAGGGCTTCGTGCAACGCACCATGTAAGTACACCAACTTGTTCAACTCTTGAGGATCGAATGACACAGAATCAGAATCATTGGTTCTTGGAGATAGTTTTGTGTTAATTTCTTGACGAATCTTGGTTATGGTTTCTTGGTTCTTGGTGAGAAGCCAAAAGAACCAAGTGAGAGCAGAGCCTGTAGTGTCTCTACCTGCTAACATGAAGCTTAAGATCATGTCTCGAAGGAATTTGTCATTATTCGGATTCAACAACTTGTACTTGGTCGCGTCCACATTCATGTAAGATATCAACAAATCTTTAGAAGAAGAGTCATTGTTAGTAGACTCTCTTAAGATTTGATCTCTCTTAGAAGCTATACACTCAGAGCAAACTCGGTCGAAAGTCGAATGAGCTTTTTTCAGCTTCAACTCATCTCCAAACCCAAACAATCTTTGCATCTTCCAAAACGTTTCTGGCTTGACATGTCTAAAGAAAATCGCTTCCTCTGCTTCGTCTAAAGCTTTAGCAAACTCGATTTCCGGCATTTCAATCGAGAGACAGCGTGGATCGAACCCGGTCGCTAAGAAAAACGTAGTATCAAGCGTGAATCTTTGGAACAAATCTTGTAAGTCAACAACTATTTTCTTGTCAGCAACGTGATCAAGAATTGGTACAAGACCTTTCTCGAGCTTACTCATGCTTGTCCTTAGTGTAAACCTTTGAAATTCTTGATGACTCATTATGCTTTGAGCTGATTTCCTTAGATCTTTCCATAACTCAGTATCCGCATTGAAAATCCCATCTCCCAAAACATCGAATATCTTCTTGAACTCGGATCCTTTCGGGTAATTCGCGAAGTTTGAGCTCATGATATGATGGATATTAGCTGGATCAACGGTGATCAACATGTCGAGCCCCCCGAACCACGGGCCTTTGAAAGGATACGTTAGGTTTGAGGCCTCGAGAACCTCGGTTATATAGTCGTAAACACGATGGATTTCTACGAGTAAACCCGGAAGCATACCAAGGAATTGCCAGTTCGTGGGAAAGGAACGGTGGGTTTTCTTGCTAATCAAGAAATATCCAAAGAGGAAGGAGAAACAAAGGAAAGAAATTGAGACTTCAAGTAAGGTTATCAGAGCCATTAGAGAGAAATTGAGAAAATATTTTCTTCTTCTTCTTCTTCTTTTGAGATAACACCAAATGGGAAACTTTGATTGTTGATTTTGTTATTATATGTGTATATTGCTTAATACAAAGCAAATGTCTTACGTATACCCTTGAGATTTGTGATGTGTCTCTGTCGTATGGATAATGAAATGAAATCCAATATTGCTTTTATCTGGCTATTATTGATCCACTTTTGTTTTGTTCGGTATTTTGCTTGACCTATTTTGGAAACCAATGCCTGTGACATATTATTTTAAGATAGTTTATTTGTCCCAATAGATAATATACAAATGATTCTCGAGAAGTGCATTTAAATCTACCTCTGAGGCCTTCTCCACTAAATTTTTTGATAGTCGTGTTTGTAACAATATTTTTTATTCTTATATCTTTCCATGTAATGATAAAGTTTCAACTAAAAGTTAAAGATTTTAATATAAATTAGAATGAATTAGAATTAATGAATTAGAATGTACACCTCTCTTACTTTATTAAAATATATCAATGGTGGCTATGGTGTTGTCACTTTTCTTTTTTTAGGTTATAATAAACGCATAATGGTTATGGTGGGGTTGTTACTTTTCCTCTTGATGGGTTATTATAAACGCATAATCGTTTATAAATGAGACAACATTAAGAACCACTTAAGACATAACACTAACAATCACAACACCATCGGAAAAGAGATCATCAAGAGAAGGATTCTATCTTTTCTTCATCAAAAAGAATTATTTGGAAAAGAGGTTAAAGGGAGGAGAAAATCAAGTTGAAGATTTGAATCCACAAAGCCTTCACATATGGATTAAGATTAGTATTTTTTATTCAATAAGAAATTGTTTTGAATTAAAATCAAATCTAGATGATATTGGGATAGATTTCATTGTTTGAAATTATTAAGGAATTTATTTTATATATGGTATCAGAGCTTTTCTAGATTTATTTAATTCACCATATCTGTCCTAGAATTGTTTTAGATGCACATGTATGGCTTGTGTGTATTCTTAAAACAATCGAGTGAATTCTGAAACTTAATCCTAAGTTGCAAGTAATCTGGGTTATTTGTAAGAAAGTTTTTTTACTAAGAAATCATTATTGCTGACATTCATGATTCGTTATGGTGTATGCATAAAGATTTTATTTTTTTAGTCATGTAGATTTCTAGTCACATTATTATAATGGTTTGTAGTATAACTGTTGTATAATATTCGGAATCATCCGGTTAGTGGTGTATTTGATATATGGAAAAGAAATCATAATTATATGAATTACCATTAAAACTGGTGCAAGGTATATATTTTTATACATAATAAATTTTGTAACCTGAGTCATGGTTTAGAATATGTTTCTACTTTATTTTAATAGGGTAATTATGTTATAAAATATTAACACAATATAAAAGATCTTTTTTACCCATTAAGTTTTAATGTTTATATTGTATATGACATGTTAGTCTGACCTTGTTATATTACATATAGATATTGAAAAATAAAAGAATTTATAAATTGATCATGACTAAAGAAATGCTTAAAATGACATTAAAGTTTGATTGATCAATTTTTATTATCTATATTCTTGGAGATCATCCAAAGGTGGATCAATGAATATAGTTAATATTACTAAAAGAATTAGTCATTTTTACTTTGGTCAATAGCATGTATACCCAAAAACAACATAGTTATTTGATTTATGTGTGATTTGATTAATTGTAAAAGTATAAAATTTAGCATCGCTAAAATTGTTTGTGTTTAAGTATTGCTCAAAGGTTACTTGTATACATGCTTTTAAATTCTATGCCTCTAAAATCTGTATTAAAGTCTCGAAGCACTAATGGGTAAACATGTATTAATGTTTGCAGCTTCATCAAATCTGTTTGCATCTGCTAATTCTGTCGTGAAATTCAACGGGCTGAATTATGATGAATGGTCTGAACAGATCCGGTTTGCTCTGGGTGTGATGGCATTGGACTTTGCCATACTTACAGATGAAGAGCTCCTAGCCATTACAGTAGATAGCTCCGAAAATAAAAAATCTCGGTATGAGAGATGGAAGCAATCTAACAGGTTGAGTTTGAACCTTATGAGGATGACGATGGCGGAAAGTATTAAGCCATCTATGCCTACNCTGATCGGGTCACGCTGGACTCCGAGATGCTTGTTATTCTTACTGCGCTGAGCTGTTCCGGGGATCCGGTAGGCATAGTTTATTCAAACCAAGTGGGGTCTTGTGGTATAAGATTCCGGGAGTATTTGAACTAAGTATAAACAATGCAGTGTGGAGTTATTAGCCGAAAAGCTATGCCGTAAACGTTATGGTCATGGGACTATGCTGAGTTAAAATAGCGGTTGTGTTATACCGAGTAGCCCTGGGCATTCGGATATTCGGTTCGGGTTCGGTTCGGATCTTTGGATCTTCGGGTTTTTGGGTTTAGGCTTATAAGTCCCATTCGGGTATTTTAAGAAATCGGTTCGGGTTCGGTTCGGTACTTGTTCGGTTCGGGTCGGTTCTGAGTTTATGATAAAAACACGAAAATATTTTGGGTATGATTTGGTACCTGTATTTTGTACTAGTAAATACCAATATGTAACCAAATTGTAACCAAAATACCCGAAAGTACCGAAACTCCCCTAAAAAACTGAATATTACCAAACTTGAAACAATGTCCAAACTCCAAACTAATAATTCAAAACAGCTAAATCAAAAAGAGTAGTAGATCAGAGAAGAAGCATCCAAAGGAGATTGAGAACACCAACATCTTTATTATCCATGTTCCTGTTACATCCAAAACACACATAAGAGAATTAATTATGAGAATTAGAGATTACTTCATTACTTGAATGAATCAAAGTGAAATCTGAATATGAATCATACTAAGAATTTGTAAAGTATAAATTAAAGTAATTTACCTTATAGATGAATAATCTAACTTGAAGTTCAATGCTGTTAGTTCATTTAACTCTCAAACTCTGGAAAAAATTGAAAAATAGAAAGTTAGAAGTTGTAAAAAAGAAATTCGAATAAAGAAGATACAATACCTTTCTGAAGTTTATCTTGCAACTCAATATCAGCAAGCATTTCTGCATTTGTAACAACTCCATTTCCCTGTAACTGAATCTCAGACTTCATCCATTGCTCTGTGCACATCAACACCTCAATCATGTAGTGGCTTAAACAACTCCTACTTGGTTCTATGATTCGACCACTAGTGCTAAATGCTGATTCTGAAGCAACAGAAGACACTTGCATAGCAAGTATATCCCTTGCTATTTCAGATAAGACAGGGAACTTTAAACTATTGCACTTCCACCAAGACAAGACATCAAATTCTGTTCCAAACATATTAGCCTTTTGAGTTTGAACCCTTTCCTTTAAATAGATATCTAACTCATCCATTGGATCTTCAAGACCTTTCTCACCAACTATCTCATCATACACGAAATCCATTCTTTCATATCCAGCAACATCATCCACAAATTGCTCTGGAGCACTAGAAGATGATGTACCCGCACACTGAGATGATACCTCATTGGGAATCTTCTGATATGATTTGTTATACTCCTTAAACAAGGAAGTCATAACACTATAAACTGATTCATACATCAATTTAGCTTCAGAACTCTCTTTACCATACAGTTTCTCAAAACAAAGCTGAGCAAAATGCATCTTTTTCCGAGGATCAAATACACTAGCAACAATCAGAAGCTTATTTATTCCACCCATTCCTTCCCAATACTTGTCAAACTTAGCTAGCATAACCTGAGCCTTTGCTTTCATTTGCTTATCTAAACTAGCACTCATAGTCATCAAGTTTTTCTCTATAGTCACAATCTCACTATAACACTTGTAAGAGTTCACTGAAGTAGAAGATGAGACAACTAGAGTAGAATTGTAAAAGATGATAAGAAATCGTACCAACCTTTCTATGGCTTTCCAATCAGCTGAAACAGGCGGTCCTAGCCTTGTTTTCTCACCGTCTACTTCTTGAAAGTAGTCATTGTACAACTTGTCTTCAAGTTCCATCTTATCAAATGCTAACCTGAACTTAGAAGCTTNAACTAACATTAAATAGGTTGAATTCCACCTTGTTTTGCAATCCAAAGGCAAGCTTCCTCTGGTCAACCTTCCTGTATCAACCCGTTGTTCAAATGAGTTTAATCTTGTAGTAGAAGATCTCACATACTGCACTGCATTTCTAATAGTTGTGACATGGTTATCCAAATCATGCAATCCATCCTTGGCAATCAAATTGATGATATGTGCAGCACAACGCATGTGCATAAACTCACCATCTAAAACCAATGCATCATTCCCCACTAACCTGAATTCCCTCTCGAATTTCCTCATAGCTGAAGTGTTTGCTGTTGCATTGTCAACAGTGATGGTGAAGATCTTCTCTATACCCCATTCAGCCAAGCAATCAAGAAGAACTGTTGAGATTGTTGCACCTTTATGATCTGTGATGTACTTAAACCCAATTATCTGTTTCCTTAAATGCCAAGCAGAATCAACAAAGTGTAATGTTATTACCATATAACTAGCACCTGTTGATGGAGCAGTCCATATATCAGTGGTGAGTGACACTCTTTGCTTATTAGCAACAAGCAAAGCCTTCATTAATGCTTTCCTCTTCACAAATATCTCAACAATATCTCTTGTGGATGTTCTTCTGGAGTGAGGCTTGTACATGTTGACTTTGTTGCAGAAATGTCTCCAAGCCACACTTTCAATAAATGAAAGTGGCA
>VBRH01001362.1:0-21055 GCA_014578085.1 Cardamine resedifolia
AGTAGATATCATATAAATCAGAGAATAAGAAACAGGGGTTCGAAATCTTCTCTCAAAGGAATACAAAGAAATCAGATCAGCCCCAAAGCTTCAAAACTCTCTAAGCTTTTTCCAAGTAAAAAACAAGAACAAGATCCTCCAAAATAAAACTTAAAAACCTAATTAATAATGCTTAACACGATCTGGGGTATTCTGTAATTTTCAGAGACTTCTGGGCCACTTTGCAATTCTTTAAAACTTGGTTTCTTCGTATCATGTTGGCCCGTGTCGATCGACATGAAGTAGTGTGTCGATCGACACAGGGGCTCTCGAACAGACTTCTCAACTGTGGTTGCTCGTGTCGATCGACATAAAGTGCTGTGTCGATCGACACACACGGTCATGAATGTCAAGCTCATTCTTTTCCGCTACAAAAGCTCCAGAAACACTCTAAATCATCCAAAAGATCCCGAACGTGTGTAGACCTGTAAAATACTATAAAAAGACTCGAAAGATATATAAAAGACTCGATTGCATACTTATATCATGGCTTAAAACCAGTAAAAACCATGATATGTCACTGGTCGGGATGGTAAGCGATCTCCAGATCATAATCCAACGTCTCTGCCTCAAATTCAGCTCTGGCTGCGTAAAGATGTACTTCAGGCTCTTATGATCTGTAAACACTTGTACCTTCCCTCCATAAAGATAAGATCTCCAAATCTTCAAGGCAAATACCACTGCAACTATCTCAAGATCATGTGTAGGATAGTTACTCTCGTGCTTCCTCAACTGCCGCGAAGCATAAGCAATAACCTTCCCCTGCTGCATCAACACACAACCGATACCCAATCTCGAAGCATCCGTGTACACCACAAAAGGCTCACTCGGCTCCGGTAAAGCCAAAACTGGTGTGCTGGTCAACATCGTCTTCAGGTTTGCGAAACTCTCCTCGCACTCTAGAGACCACATAAACGGAACATCTTTCCTCGTTAGCTTCGTCATAACCTGAGCCATACTCGTAAATCCATTGACGAATCTCCGATAATAGCCCGCTAAACCAAGAAAACTTTGGATCTCAATGGCATTCCTTGGTCTCGGCCATTCTCTGATAACCTTAATCTTCTCTAGGTGAACTGAAACTCCCTCCTCAGAAAAAATATGACCCAAGAATTCGATCTCCCGCTGCCAGAAACTGCACTTACTCGACTTAGCGAACAACTTTTGTTCCCGCAGTTTCTCTAGAACATTCCGTAGATGAACTCCGTGCTCCTCAGAACTCTTGGAATACACCGGAATGTCATCTATGAAAATGATCACATACTCGTCCAGATACTCCTGAAACACACCATTAATCAATCTCATGAATGTTACTGGTGCATTTGTCAACCCGAATGGCATCACCACAAACTCGTAGTGCCCATATCTGATCCTGAAAGCTGTCTTCCAGACGTCCATCTCATCAATTGGAATATGATGGTATCCCGATGCCATATCTCTCTTGGAGAACAACGTAGCCCCCTTCAGCTGATCCAACAACTCGTCGATCCGCGGTAGAGGATACCTGTTCTTTACTGTGACTCGGTTAGTCCCCAGTAATCAATACATAACCGAAAACTCCCGACCTTTTTCTTTACAAACAACACCGCTGCTCCCCACGGTGAACAGCTCGGACGGATAAAACCCATACTCAATAACTCCTCCAACTACTTCTTATGCTCTATCATCTCTGTTGGAGCCACCCGGTACAGAGTCTTTGATATCGGCATTGTCCCTGGTTCCAGCTCAATCGTGAAAGGATCTAACCGCGTCGGTGGTAACCCCTACAACGATTAAAACACATCTTCAAACTCCTGAACAACCCGAATATCCCGAACCGCAACATCTCTAACACAGACTCTGGAGTGATAATAGTCGCCAGGTAAGCCTCGCAACCTCGTTCGATCATCTTCTCAGCCTGCATAGCCGAGATCACAAGACTCCCCGAAGTCGGTCTCACTCCCTGGTAAACCAATCTCCCTTTTTCTCTTTCGAACAGAACACGTCCCTGGTGACAATCCATACCCAAGATGACATCATATAGCTCCACTGAACAAATGATTATCCGCTGGCATGGACTCTCCGGCCACCTGAACGTCAACACTCTCAGCTCGACCAAAGGTGCTCATAAACTTCCCTCTAGCAACCTTGACGAGTCTCGGTTGCTCACCCGGTTCACTCCGGATGCCGCCTCTTTCAGCCAATTCCGGAGTAACGAAGCAATGCGATGCTCTGGAATCAAACAATACGTGGGATTCAAACCCTCCCACAATTAAGATCCCTACACAAACTCATTTGCTAAGACCCTAACACAAAAACACAAAAAGGATAACTTAAACAAACAAGAATTTACTCGAGTAAGATTAGAAATTTACCAGTGATCGGTCTGGAACTCGGCTCCCCAGACTCCACCATGGTGTACAGTCGCGGCGTCACCACAGTCGGCTTAGCTGGCGGTGCTGGTTGCACTCCCTGCTATAGCTTAGGACACTTCGGCTTGATATGTCTCGGCTCCCTGGAATGGTAACACACTCGAGTTTCTGAGAGCAAATCCACCTTCAGAGGACAGCTCGCCACTCTATGATCCAGGCTACCACATCCAAATTAGCCCTGGCTACCCTGGCCGCCCTGGCTGCGCCTTGTAGTATCCTCCTACTTGCGCTTCTGCCCTTGCCCCGACTTGTCGCTCTTGCTAGGACCGTTATGATGGTGAGGCTTCTTAGCCTGAAAGGTCGGGTTGGCTCCCACACNTCTACATTTGGCATCTATCAAAACTCATTTATAGAGCTAATCCCTAGACAATGAACATCAATAAAAGGTAAATCCACTCTCGTGGTAGATACCAACAAACCTAAGCCACTTCCTAATCTTAAAACCTATTCAATGTAACAGAGAACAAGTATCAATGAAACATAGCTTAAGTAAGCATTAAGAGACAGTTCATTTAAGCCAAAATACACTCTAAACATCCAATCTATTGGGCTAGAATGTGTAAATCTCGGAATTAGTTGGTTTGGGCATTTCATCGAACACTTTTGGTGCGGAAATGCCTTGAATCTAATTCCAAATGATCAAAGAGAAACTAGTATGAAGAACACCTAATCCATAAGGGATTTAATCAGATTTAAGCTTAAATACCTAAAGAGAACAAGGAATCACACGAATCTAACCCATCCTCAAGAACCCTAATATCTACTCAAGATCCATAAAATGCACAAACCCAGAAAACAAAATAAACAACATATTCATAAGAATCAAGATGAAATAAGAAGTAAATAACAAAGAACTGAATTCAGAAACTAAAAACAGAACAAAGTCAGATTACAAAACCCTAAATGTTGTAAGAAAGTAAAAGATGTAGGAAGGAGGCAAGATCCGAAATTTCAGAGTATTGTCAGAGTGTATCCTGTCAGGAGGCTGTCAGAGGGGTATTTATACGAAACCCCAAAACCCTAGCTCAGAAGAAGACAAGATAGCTGAGGTTGATAAAGTCGGAGGCAGCACTCGATATGTCTGATCGAGTGGGGTAGGTTAAGTTGGTGAAATCTCGTCTCTTGGCGTTGGACTCGGTCAGCCAGGTTGAGTTTACTTGGTCGAGTGGTGAAGTTTTGTTTCTTGGCATTGGACTCGGTCTGGTGACCGAGTAATCTGATCGAGTTGCGCTCGTCATAATCTCAAGTGTTGTACTCAGTTTGGCACATCGAGTTATCTTCATCGAGTTCTCCACGCCATTCTTCCTCACTTCCAGAAAACGTCCAAAAGCATCTATTTGCTCTGAAAACAACTCCAATATGCAATTTGTATGCAATGCTTATGTAAAAACTCCTAAGTATGCAGAATGGACAAAAGGAACTCTAAATAGTATGAACAAGGGGTGATTCTATGCTAAAATGGGTCTAAATACATGTTTAAAACAGGTAAAATGTGGAGATATCACTATGACCGGACTGATGCTGAGGCTTCTTAGTTTGAAAGGTCGGGTTGGCTCCCACACCCTCGTCTCTAAGACCCTCCTCAATCAGTGCAGCCTTCTCCACCAGCTCCACAAACGTAGCAAACGAACTCAACAGACATCACTTCCTCATCTCGACCCGAAGGCCTCTCAAGAACCGACGCACCTGGGCCCGCTCGTCATCCATAGCATGCCCTCTGTACATTCTGAGATGATGAAACTCCGCCTCATACTCTCGCACCGTACGGTTCCCCTGGGTTAACCCCAGAAACCGTGTCTCCAACAGATCCAATGCCTACTGAGGAAAGTACTTGAAGTGAAACTCCACCACGAAATCCTCCAACGACATCTCGGCCTGGACCCTCCGTGCCGCAACACCTCTCCACCAAAGATGCGTCGCCCTCCAGATAGTGAACGGCAAGATCTACCTGGTAACCCGGACATCTAACCAAACGGAAATTCCGCTCTATCCGCATCCTCCACTCATCTGCCTCCTCCGGCTTGGCACCACTCGAGAAAAATCCTGTGCCAATCCTTTGCAGCTGGTCCATCATCTTCAGGTACGATGGAGGTCCACCTGCATCCACAACTCTCGGCTGGACTGCGGCTACTGGTGGTACTTTTGAAGCCTGCACGGGTCCCCTCTCTGGTAATCGCTCCAAAAGTAACGCCAAAAGGTCCGCAATCTGATCCTCCCGGGCCTGAGCAACACCCGCTGCGATACCCGCAGCTCCCGCTGGCACTCCAGCATTACCGGTACCCACACCGGCCACACCCTCAGGCCCTCTCTGATCAGCTTGCGACCCCGAAACCTGCTCCACCGTCGCACTCCGTGCAACGCTCTCCTCCACTGGAGCCCTCACATTCCTCCGAACGCGACCCCGGCCCCCACGAATACCACGACCACGAACTCCTCCTCGGTTAGTCATCTACACCTACACACAAACAGGTAAGCCACTAAACGACTAACTAAAATAAACACAACTTACCGTGGAATCTCATTGAAGGCTCGAAGAAGATGAACTAGAACTTCATGCTCAATCAAAAATGACTAACACACATAGACATTTCCAGACAACGGTTTACTCAAGCAATACACGCTACGACCGAAAAACTTAATTAAACACCAAATTAAAATTTTCTAAACCGTCCTGAACCGTAAATGCTCTGATACAAAATTGAAACAACTGCAATTTTTTTTTAAAAAAATAACTATTAAAATTCCCATAAAGAATAATAATTAAAACCAGCAAAAACTAATAGAAAAACTCCAATTAAAATAAATAACTCCACGTGAATTAAATCAACAATTAAATCACGGTTCAATTTAAATCCGAATAACTGTAAATTAAAACCGCTAAATAAAATTCACCAATAAAATAACAAGTTTAGATCATCCCCTCTTCCTCACCCTGATCCCACGGTCACACTTTTTCTTTTCCTGCATCAAATAAAAGAAGATGCATAAGTATTTCGATAAATACTTAGTAAGGCAATCCTCCCATCTACAGACGGATTAAACAAATAATTAAAAGAATTAATATAGAATTTTACGAAAATACCAAAATAAATCAAACATCTCATGAAACACTCGATCTAGACCACCAGAGGTCATAAACGGCCTATAATCATGAAATCACATCAATTATTGAAATTATTTATTTACGTCTATGGTCCTGCACTCACCTGGATCACGCACAGAAAAATTTGCTACGAAAAACTGTAATTTCTCGAAAACTCTCAGGATGAATAACCCTCTAGTTAACCTAAAAGCGACCTAAAAACAAAATAATGAAAATAAGAAAACACTTAACTACTAAATCATTAAACCCAAACCGGTATTAACCGGACCAAGTCTTCTTCCTCGCGTACGGTCTTCTGCAACACCGCCATGACTACCGGAAACTTGCTACATCACACCGTCGCCGTCACTTCTCCTCGCCGTGCACGCCTCAACGCGAAACCACCGATCCACCAACACCAATAGCCACAACAATGATCCCTTCACACGTTCTCCTCGTCGTTGCTACCCTCCTCCTTTCGCTTACCAACCCACAGCCACAACCATGATTGGAACAGGGGAGCGGCTTACCGTGATGAAAAGGATCCACACTTCTCTCGCATGGCCACGCCAACGATGAGCACCTCACGATCGCAAACTTCCTCATACTCTCTTCCCGGTTGCGAGCTCACCGTTCCTCAACACTCAAGCTACACTCCCCCTCGACGTTAGCTCGTGATGAGGTGATGAAGTTTCTTCTCAACGTTGACTCGAGGCGAGGACGTGAAGGCAAGGGAAAGTGAGGCGTGAGCTTAAATCACGAAGGCCTGAGGGTTTTCCCTTAATCTTCCCAATTTTCAAAAACCTCCTCTAACTCTTTGGTCCTTACAAATCGACCCCATAACTTTTTAAACGCTCAATTAAATCCAACCAAACTTTCTCATCCAACCCAAAACCACCCTTAACTTTCGAATTCTCATTAAAACACCCCAATTCTATTCTATTCAATAAAACCCGAAACCGTTATTTAAACCAAACTAACCGGACGCTATTAAAATAACTTTTTCTGTTTCCTCGAACACGGGTGTTACATCCACTCTCTATTGTATTCTTGATGACTCGTCTTAAGACGATGTCTCCAACCTTCAAGGGTCGATTCTTTATCTTTGAATTGTAATATCGTGATGCTGCTCGTTGATAATTCTGGAGCCAGACCAGGACTTTGTCTCGTCTCTCATTGATTGTGTCTAAAGCATCCTCTATCATCTTTATATTACATTCTACGTCGATTGAGAATTCGATTCGTCGGAGTCCTGGGATGTTTAGCTCGGCAGGTACCACCACTTCCATTCCGTATACCAAAGATAATGAAGTTTCTACATTTATCCTCCGAGGTGTAGTTCGATATTTGAAAAGTAATCAGTTAAGATTATAAATCAGAAAAATCTTCGTGAGATGGAATCTAATTTTGTGAAGAACAAACTCAACACTTAGATTCCACCGAAGTAAACTTATTTTCCCAGAGTTAGAACTCGGAAAATTTTCCATGAGATGGAATCTAATTTTGTGAAGAGCGAACTCAACACTTAGATTCCACCGAAGTGGACTTATTTTCCGAGAATTAGAAATCAGAAAAATTTTCGTGATTCATGGTCCCACAGTCGACGTAATTCGTCGATTGTCACTTTATGGCTATATCATCTAGCATTTGACCATTTGGAAAAATCAAAGTCTCCTTGTTTGCGGGGCTTGCGAATTGCTTCTGAATTTTCATTCTGCGGTTGGTGAGGTAACAAGACCGCAACATTTCTTTATGAAACAACCACACCCGATTTTTTTTTCTGCAAATATTAAAATCCCCATAAATAATAATATCAATTAACAATTCATAGAAAAAATTTCAAATAAAATAATTAAACTCAACAAAGATCAATTCATCCTAATTTATTTAATTATCAAGTGAAACTCCAAATTAATTCAATAAATTAATTCGCAATCCATAATTAAATTGGAAATAAACGATAAATTCACCAATTTATTCTACTAGATTTTTAAACCAAAATTATAAAACTAATAAATAAAATAACCAGCAAACCGACAAATCTATATCATCCCCTCTTCCTCGCCTTGATCCAACGATCACACTTATTCTTTTTCTGCATCAAATAAAGGATATGCATAAGTATTTCGATAAATACTTAGCGAGGCAATCCTACAATCTACAAGCTATACACACAAACGATTTAAAATATTTAACATATTTAAACACGAAAATACCGAATAAATCAATTATCTCATGAAACACTCGATCTAGATCCACCAAAGATCATACACGGCCTATATTCATGAAAACACATCAAATATTAAAATCGCTTAGATAAGCTTATGGTCATGCACTCACCTTTGCTCACGAAAATTTCTTTGATGATATTTTCCTTTTTAGGAACTTCTAGGGTTTTTAAAGCACCAGAATACAACCACAACCTTTCTTACTGACCCTACAGCCAACCACAACAAATAAACAACCTTCAATCTAAACTGGGAAAATCTAGAAAAATGACAGAATGCACAGCCTGAATGATGGGCTCACAAATTGAAATCTAACCGTCCACTTTTGAATCGCACCGTTGAAATTCACCCCTTAGATGTCCTGAAGCTACCCGCAAAGTTTGGTGATGATCCGACCACAGAAGAACTCACGATCTCCCTTTGAATCTATGTCGGTTCAGATAGAGTCTTAAACAGAGCATTTCACAAAAACACGAATAACTTTTAGAATAACAAATCAAATCAACATCCGCAAAATGGTACATCTAGATCTAAAGATTAACAACAACGTCACAAATTTTCTTTATCATAGGAAACGATTTGCTAGGTCGAACCTCTGCTCTACCATGAACTGTCAGATCTGACTACAACTCCTGCTTGAACAAGCTTCTTTCTCTCTTTCAGCCACTCTCTGCCTCTCTCCTTCTCTCCTTGAAGGTGGACACAAAAATTATGAGAAAGAACTAGGGCTTCTGCGATTTTTATGCTTTAAATAGGCTTAGGTTTATTTCCGGTCCACTTAAATTAAACCAGAAAATAGAATTAATCCACCTCCACTTTTCAATCCTGACATAAAACTCAAATTTCCGTTTTCCGGAACACGGGCGTTACAATTCTCCACCACTATCATAGATTTGTCCTCGAATCTAATGCTTCCGCTCCTTCTGCACGAATTCATCTAAAACATACCCCACACTATGGCCACCTTTGGCGTCTCCGGTCCCCACCACCGGACTTAAGATAAATTCTCATTGACTTTAGTGATTCACATTCAGTCGTTGGCTCAAGACTCTGGTCATAATCATTTGCTCATAACTCACAATCATACCTCTCCACTACCAGACACAAAGTCTTGGAAGTTCTGGGTATCCATACAACTCCACTCTCAGACCACGAAGTCTTTTCCAGCTCTCGGTATCTAACTCATGCCACTCCACTCTGGGCAATATAACGTTACGAGTTCTCGGTAATCACATACCACTCCACTCTGGGCTATACACCTTACGAGTTCTCGGCACATGCCACTATACTCCGGGCAATACAACCTTACGAGTTCTCGGTAATCACATACCACTCTACTCTGGGCTGTACACCTTACGAGTTCTCGATACGTCTATAAGCACTTCCGAATGAGCTACTTTCCATGATCCGCGTATTACCTCGTAAGGTAGTACGACATCATCAATATTCCCACCCGGAATACCCACCTTCCATAACCAATACTCATGTTATCTCACTGCATACCCAATCACTCAGGGTACACACATATAATCTCTTCCGGTTATCATCAAGTTTTTAACTCCCCATAAAAACTCTTCCATACAACTCTTTTCAGAACCTCAAGTTCACGTAACCCTCATGCTAATACCATCCAATAAAATAAGAACTATCCATCTTATTAAAACACAATACTGCTCACCCGGTTCACCCTGGATACAGCTTCTCTAGACCAGCTCCACAACCGTGCCAAACGATCTTACTAGGCACCGGTTCCTTAACTTGGCCCGAAGACCTCTCAGAAACTGTCTCACCTCGGCCTGCTCATCATCTAGAGCGTGACCCCCATACACTCTTAGAAGGTTAAACTCCGCCTTATCCTCACAAACTGTCTGGTTCCCCTGAGCTAACTCCAGAAACCGTATCTCCAACCGGTCCAATGCCTCCTGGGGGAAATACTTGGAGTTAAACTCTGCCACAAAATCTTCCCAAGACATCTCGGGCTAAACCCTCTGGGCCGCAACACCTCTCCACCAGAGATGTGCGTCACCCTCCAGATAATGGGCTGTAAGATCCACCTGGTATTCTTCTGGACACCTAATTGAACGAAAATTCTGCTCCATCCGCATCCTCCACTAGTCTGCCTCCTCAGGCTTCACACCATTTGTGAACAATCCCAAACCAATCCTCTGTAGCTAGTCTATCATCTTCAGGTGTGATGGAGGTTCACTTACAACCTTAACCCTCGGCTGCACCACTGCTACTGATGGTACCCCCGGAGCCTGCGCCGGTACCCTCTCTGGTAACCGCTCCAACAACATGGTCAGGAGGTCTGCAATACGGTCATCTCGAGCCTGAGCAACACCTGATGTAACACCTGCAGCACCCGCTGGCACTCCAGTAACACCGGCACCCACAGCGGCCACACCCTCAGACCCTCCTTGATCCGCCTGAGACTCTACGACCTACTCAACCGTTTCATGCTACACTTTCCTCAACCAACGGAGCTCTCGTGTTCCTCTGAACGCGACCCCCACCTCCACCCATACAACGACCACGTCCTGTACCTCCTTTAGCCATCTTTGCTTTCACAACAAACAGTTAAAACACACAAACACTTAACAGGAGCAAAAACAACTTACCGTGGAATCTCTTTGAAGGCTCGAAGAAGATGATGTAGAACTTCATTCCCAAACAAAATGACTAACTCACATAATCAATTTCAAACAACGGTTTAACTCATCCATCACACAGCAGCAAAAATCAAATTAACTTTCAATCTAATTTTTCCTAAACCGTGCTAGAACCGTAATCGCTCTGATACCAAATTGAAACAACCGCACCCATTTTTTTTTTTTTTGTAAACATTAAAATCCCCATAAACAATAATATCAATTAACAATTCATAGAAAAAATTCCAAATAAAATAACTAAACTCAACAAAAATCTATTCATCCTAATTTATTTAATTATCAAGTGAAACTCTAAATTAATTCAATAAATTAATTCGCAATCCAAAAATTAAATCGGAAATAAACCATAAATTCACCAATTTATTCTACTAGATTTTTAAACCAACAGCATAAAACTAATAAATAAAATAACCAACAAACCGACAAGTCTAGATCATTCCCTCTTCCTCGCCTTGATCCCACGGTCACTCTTTTTCTTTTCCTGCATCAAATAAAGGAGATGTATATGTATTTCGATAAATACTTAGTGAGGCAATCCTCCCATCTACAAGCTATACACACAAACAATTTAAAATATTTAACATATTTAAACACGAAAATACCGAATAAATCAACCATCTCATGAAACACTCGATCTAGATCCACCAGAGATCATACAAGGCCTATATTCATGAAAACACATCAAGTATGGGATCACAAATAGAAATCTAACTGTCTACTTTCGAATCGCACCGTTGAAATTCACCCCTTTGATGTCCTGAAGCTACCCGCAAAGTTTGGTGATGATCCGACCACAGATGAACTCACGATCTCCCTTTGAATCCACGTCAGTTCAGATCGCGTTTTAAACAGAGCACTTCACGAAAACACGAATAACTTTTAGAATAACAACTGAAATCAACATCCGCAAAATGGTACATCTAGATCTAAGGATTAACTACAGCTTCAAAAAACTTTTTTATCATAGGAAACGATTTGCTAGGTCGAACCTCTGCTCTACCACGAACTGTCAGATCTGACTGCAACTCCTTCTTGAGCAAGCTTGTTTCTTTCTTTCAGCCACTCTCAGCCATTCTCAGCCTCTCTCTCTTTCTCTCCTTGAAGGTGGCCACAAAAAGTATGAGAAAGAACTAGGGCTTCTGCGATTTTTATAGGCTTAGGTTTATTTCCGGTCCACTTAAATTAAACCAAAAATTAGAATTACAAAAATTATTCAATTCCTCCCTTGGTTTAATAATATCTTAAAAACCAGTCCCTAAAGCAACATTAAAATTAATCCACCTCCACTTTTCAATCTTGACATAAAAATCAAATTTCCGTTTTCCGGAACACGGGCGTTACACTTTATCTCTTTTGATCATTCCAATGGATGTTGGAAACTTAATGCATTGGCAGTAAGTTGACAGCATGGCCTTCACATGATATATCCAAGGAGTTTCCAAAATTATATTATATGTTGCGGGCCGGTCGAAGACTGTGAACTCTATGATCTTTGGTACACTTGCGGTTAACACCAGAAGTTTAATCGTTTTGAGGGACATTGAGGTTTCGCTAGCGAATACAATTATTTATAGTCAGAACATGATCGAATGTTCATTGCGCTTTGACTGATGGTTATGAGCTTTGGCCCTTGTCTCTTTCTTTATGGTAGAGACGGATGAGCTCTTCTAAGTTAAAACACGCCAAAAGCCCGACGCTAAAGCCCGACGCTCGCCTAGGTGCTTCGTGAGCATGCCCCAATCCTTCATTGCATGTTGATGGATATCACAATATGTGCTTTCGTCTCGTACCCAAATTGTTGGTGATGGAGACCCAAACCTTCCTTGTCTAGGGATGGCCTTCCAACGCTATATATGTATAGAGTTGCTCCGAAATGTTTTTGATTCCTTGTTGCTCCTTGGTTCAAACTTTTTGGTTGGGGGTCCGACACTTGACTTGACCGGACGATACTTCTTTGCAAATATTAACTTCTCCTCCTCTGCTTCCATCAAGTTGTTAGATTGAGAAATAAGCCATCCCGAATGGTTATTGGGCGGTTTACAATGAGCTCTTCCCTGAATCTTTACTCATGCCATAGTTCATTCCTTAAAGCGGACAATACCGTGGTTTGAGAAATTTCTGGGATTTTTGCCAATATTTTGGAGAGGCTCATGCGGTCCATGTGATAAGTTTGTTAGGTCGCTGTCCGATTTTCCCTTCTCCATTGGCAGAAAATAAGGTTCTCCGAGAAGATTTAGCATATCCAGCATCCCTCTCATGAGCTTCTAGTTCCAGATTAATTCGGCATGTTGTCATTTGGAAAGCGGCTAAATGGCTCTTTGGATTGCTCTTCCTATCATCCGTTGGTAAATTTACTTTGCGAGAATCCCTTATCAAAAGTTTGTGATCCGCGAGGTGAGTAGGGATAGTCTTGCTTCTTCAATCACCCTTTCGATCTCAAGTGTCGAGCTGGTGGCTTGATGGATCTTTAATTTCACATCTTTCTGTTTGCGGCGGAATTTATCAAAATCAGAAACGGGAGCTTAATTTCTCTCGGTGGTAAGCTCATTTAGGTCGTTGGTGTAATGGTTCTTGACCTTTTCCACCTGGTATCCCGCTTGGTTTGGTGTTGTGGGATCCTCAAGAGTTAGAGGATTGCGATCACCAAGAGACTCAAAAGTAAATGAGTGCGAGCACTTCTCGAGGTGGTTCTCTTGGTAAGCTTTTGAAGAGTTTCTACTATTTTAATTTGGTCTGATGTGATATGTAAACGTGGATATCGAACTTCTGCCTGTGCTAAGAGCTTTTAGAATCCCCGTGGGATGGAGTTTAACTTTGTGAAGAGCGAACTCAACACTTAAATTCCACAGGGGCAGATTTTATCTCTCAAGAGATAAAATCATATAGTCGTTGATTTTTTGTATCACACAAAAAACGTTGTTCAGCCTTTGGATTTGCCTCATACCCGGTCTACCTTCAGTTCTTCACTTTCTTTTCTAGAAAACTTTCATTTTCAGAAATTTTTCCTTTTCGGGAAACCTTCCTTTTCGGTACCTCTCTTTTCTACACTTTCCTTTGATGGACTTTCTTGAAACTAAGTCTCTGCCGCCGTCTTTTAAAACTCCGATTCTGACCAGGGTTTACATCGGAATCAAAATCGCACAGTGGATCTAGAAATCTGACATTTGGGGCTTTCCACTAATATGTAGATTATTTTCTATATCCTTACGGTTCACAAGAAAACTGCTCTTAAAGTTTGACGACGAGGGAATCCGATCTGCAAAGATCCGCTTTGATCAAACAACCATAACTCTATGACCACATACTCGAATTTGGATCCGCTTATAGCTATGGATAGCTATTGATGTCTTGTATCTGTCCATGGATTTTGTGAATAAAAGACATCCATTTGCTACTCTGTTTTTCCTTTCTTCCAGAACTAGTTGGACCTGTCTTTTCCTTCTTCCTCTCTTTCTTCGATCAGGTGGCCACGAAAAGCATAGCCAAAAACCCTTCGTGGAAGGATAAGAGCCTAAATCCATAACTCTATAACTTCGCATATGTGTAGAATGGTCATTCTCCCTAATTATGTGATGATCTCGATTATCGTGTATCAATCTTGATCTTCGAGAGTTTAGCTCCAACCTCCATCAATGTCTTCATGTGATGAATGAGCAAAACCTACTAGTAGCACTTCCATAAGTTCATTAGTATCCCACCTTTTCGCTTTTTTTTGGCAGAAGCAATCACCGACGAGCTGGAACAGTCACCTACGAGCGGGAAAAGTCACCTACAAGCTAAAAGCTCTATGCGATGAGCTGCAGCAGTCACTGACGAACAAAATGCTCTCTGCGACGAGCTTGAGCAGTCACTGATAAGCTAAAGCTCTATGCGACAAGCTGGAGCAATTACCGACGAGCTAAAAGCTCTCTATGACGAGCTGGAGCAGTCACTAACGAGTGGAAAGCTCTCTGTGATGAGCTAGAGCAGTCACCAACGAGTTGAAAGCTCTATGCGACGAGCTAGAGTAGTCACCAATGAGTTGAAATCTCTCTTCGACAAGCTGGAGCTGTCACCGATGAGCTGAAAGCTCTCTGCTATGAGTGGCAAGCTCTATGCGATGAGCTAGAGCAATCACCGACGAGCTGGAAGCTCTCTGCAACGAGCTAGAGTAGTCACTGACGAGCTGAAAGCTCTTTGCGATGAGCTGGAGCAGTCACCAATGAGCTAAAATCTCTCTACGATGCGCTAAAGCAGTAACGTATGAGTTGAAAGCTCTCTTCGACAAGCTGGAGCAGTCACCGACGAGCAGAAAGCTCTCTGAGACGAGCGGCAAGCTCTATGCGACGAGCTGGAGCAGTCACCGACGAGCTAAAAGCTCTCTCCAATGAGTTAGAGCAGTCAGCGACAAACTGAAAGCTCTCTCTGATGAGCAAGAGCAGTCACATACGAGCTGAAAGCTCTCTGTGATGAGCTAGAGCAGTAACCGACGAGTTGAAAACTCTCTGCGACAAGCTGTAGTAGTCACCGACGAGCTGAAAGTTCTTTGCGATAAGCTGGAGCAGTCACTGATGAGCTGGAGCAGTCACTGATGAGCTATAGCTCACTGTGATGAGCTGGAGCAGTCATCTACGAGCTAAAAGCTCTCTGTGATGAGCTGAAGCAGTCACCTTTGAACTTAAAGCTCTCTGCGATAAGCTAGAGCAGACATCGACGATCTGGAAGCTCTCTATGACGAGTTGGAAGCTCTTTGCGACAAACTGAAAGCTCTCTATGACGAGCTGGAAGCTCTCTGTGACGAGCTGGAGTAGTCACCAACAAGGTGAAAGATCTCTGCGACGAGCTGGAAGCTCTCTGCAACGAGCTAAAGCAGTCACCTCCGAGCTAAAAGTGCTCTACAACAAGCTGGAGCAGCCACCGACGAGCGAAAAGCTCTCTCCGATGAGCTGGAGCAGTCACCTACGAGCTGAAAGCTCTATGCGACGAGCTGAAGCAACTACCGATGAGCTAAAAGCTCTCTGCGACGAGCTGTAGCAGTCACTAACGAGTGGAAAGCTCTCTGTGACGAGCTGAAGCAGTCACCTACGAGGTGAAAGCTCTCTACGACGAGTTGGAAGCTCTCTGCGACGAGCTGAAGCAGGTACGATGAGCTGAAAGCTCTCTGTGACGAGCTGGAGCAATCACCTACGAGCTGAAAGCTCTCTCCAACGAGCTGGAGTAGTCATCGATGAGCTGAGAGTTCTCTATGACGAGTTGGAGCAGTAACCGACGAGTTGGAAGCTCGCTGTAACGAGCTGGAGCAGTTAGTGACGAGCACCGCTGTAATATCCCTGTCCCGGAAAGTTACCCTTAAACGTTTGGTGGTAAACGACTTGGGGAAAACAGGTGTGATTACATAGATAATAACCTAGTGATTGTGGGGAAAGATCACGGAAAAGGTTATGGACGGCAAGTCATGGCCGATAAACGGACTGAATGACTTAGCCGTGTGAAAAGAAAGGAAAATGCTTAAGCTAACCAACTAGGTGGAGCTGGGGTAGCTGGACGAGCTGAAGTGATAGCTAGCTGGAGTGATAGCTAAGTTAGAGTGATAGCTAGCTAGAAATACTAGCTAGCTCAGCTGACCGGTAGCTCGACCAGCTCGGTGGACTGATCATGTACTGACCCAGCTAGGCGGAGTGATCAGTTAGCTACTGAGTTAGGTGAGGTATGGCAGCTGGGACGTGAATCATCGGTACATGAACCTGGTAATCGCTTAGGGCAGTTACTTACCGAAAGGGCGCGATCCCAACCATTCATTAAATGAATGGCTGAGAATTCACGAGAATGGGTGCGAGATGGGGCGGAAGTTACACGCCATTTTCCTATAAAAGGAAGGCATTGGCGTGCATAATCCACCATCCAGAACCCGCACGCCCAACGAAAGATCTTTTCCCATGAGTTGAATCTCACCGTAAAAAAGGAGAAACCAACGGGGAAAGCAAGAGATCAAAGAACACGGTTAAAGGGAAAACCGCATGTTCTTGGGTAGAAAAGATGGGAAAAAGATCAATGTATTCGTATGGATCTTGAGATGATACTCAAAGGATCCATACGAATATACTGTCGGGTATATAGACGGACGGGGAATTGGACTGCAGTGAACAACGATGACTCGTCTGGCTGATCGTTAAGATCTGTTGTGGTTAGCGATCAAATGACCGACAGACCAGAACGAACCGTGTAGATCGGCGGGTCGTCAGATAGATCTGACAAGTCTACCAGGTAGGGAATTGAGTAGCTGATCGATGAACAGGGAGAACTGCCATGAAGAGCAGTTATTCGCCGAGGGATCGATACATACTACGAAAGGGAATTATGTGGAAACCATGGACATCGAAGAAAAAGATGATCCTTGGATGTTCCGACGGAATTGACTACCCGGTAACACGGAGTACATATCGTGACTCGCAAATGTGATTACCTGGGTAGTCGGCCAAAGAGAAGACCGACTCGCCATTGAAATGGTATGAGCGATCGATGAACGATGAAAGAGTATCATCGTTCCATCCAAGGGGAAAATGCTCTCGCCTAGTGTGAATACTCATCGTGAAACGATAGGTATCACCGGGAAAAGGGTAGAGAGCAAATGACGATAATCGAGGGATTACGTACATGGACTCGCCTAAGAAAAGATAGTCTTGGACCGAGAGTAAAACCGACGGTAAATTGGTAGTCTCGTGAGTGACTCGGTGGGATGATCAACCGATAGATCCTCGGTAATACCAACCGACTAATCGGAAGATTCAAAGAGGAATCATTGATCAACCATGAGCAAACTACACGACCAAGTACTTATCAATCAAAAGGTGAGCCATCGTATCATAGATGGCAAGTCCCCAACCCTTTGGGTGGGTAAAAACGATTGTAACCGGAAGGAGTTTAAAGGAGGAAAAAGTGATGGAGGATCGGTTTGGAAACCGAGGGGTGATCCTACGGAGGAATTCCGTGGACACAAAGGAAATGGTTCAGAGATACGGATGCACCGGATAGCTATGGGCTTGATCGGCCACCGTGAAATAAAGGGCAAGAAAGTCCCCTCATCCTATCGTATACTTAGTCAATGGGGATGGTTGGTTGTATGGCTAAGTAACGAAGTGATGGGGTAATATACGGAGTCATGTGATGCACAGTAAGGTGAGCGATTTATGGAGTAAATACGCAGAACCTACCTACATACTTTGAGATGATCGGATGATGCAAGGAACGGATCGAGGAAGGGTTCGATTCCGCATGTTGGCCAAGGTATTTATAGGACCCTAACTTATTGAGTAAGTAGGGCGTAGTATGAAACCGTGAGTCAAGGGTAACAAAACGGATTGTTGTATGACTTGGCCGAGTTAAGGATCGATCTTAAGCCTACGGGAAAGACCATAAAACCGGTACAAGGGATTGGTCGAAATTAGACCAAGGGTAAAAGAAATTCCGCTGCGTAAGATGATAGACTAAAGGAATAGCCTAAGGAAGGGTATTTCTAAAGGAGTGAGGAAATATTAAAGAGGTTTGGCCTTGGAAAGGCATGAACGGTAACTCTTCGTCGCCGGACGTCGGAACATCCGGGGCGGGTCCTCACAAGTTGGTATCAGAGCACGCTTGATCCTAGGATAGATAAGTTCTCGAGGAAAAATACTCAAATGACCGGGTTAAGTTCTTGAACGTAAATAACGGTGAGCTAAATGGGAATTTAAGGCAATGATGAGATAACGTGATAAGGAACTAGGAAAAGTTTACCGAGGCAAATCTATCAAAGCCAAGAGGAATAACCCAAGGGGCAAGAACTAAAAACGTGTTAAGTAAACTAACTATTCGGAGGAAGGGAAATTATGAAAGTACTTGGAAATATGGGAATTGAGGTAAGGTGGGTAATGCGTTTAGAAACTGGAAATGATACTAAGGCATTATCGGGAAACCAAGAATTACCCATATAGCCAAATGACTGAGCATAGGGGGAATAGACCGAATCCTAGAGGATCAAAGTCGGGAATGTGACTGTATCCAAAGGATCAAGGTCAAGGAATCACCACGTCAATGAATGACGAAGGTGGGGAAATATGATTGAATCCAAAAGGATCAAAGTCGGGAATGTGACTGTATCCAAAGGATCAAGGTCAAGGAATCACCACGTCAATGAATGACGAAGGTGGGGAAATATGATTGAATCCAAAAGGATCAAAGTCGGGAATGTGATTGTATCCAAAAGATCAAGATCAGGAATTGACCAAGTCAAGAAATGACCAAGGTCAGGGAACATGACTGAGTCCATAAGCGACCAAGGTCGGGAAAATCTACCACACCCGAATTAGAGGAAGAATTCCTTTTAAGTAACCGACAGACCAGAACGAACCGAGTAGATCGGTGAGTCGTCAGATAGATCCGACAAGTCTACCAGGCAGGGAATTGAGTAGCCAATCGATGAACAGGGAGAACTGCCATGAAGAACAGTTACTCGCCGAAGGATCGATACGGACTACGAAAGGGAATTATGTGGAAACCATGGACATTGAAAAAAAAGATGATCCTTGGATGTTCTGACGGAATTGACTACCCGGTAACTTGGAGTACATATCATAACTCGCCAATGTGATTACCTGGGTAGTCAGCCAAAGAGAAGATCGACTCGCCATTGAAATGGTACGAGCGATCGATGAACGATGAAAGAGTATCATCGTTCCTTCCAAGGGGAAAACGCTCTCGCCTAGTGTGAATACTCATCGTGAAACGATAGGTATCACCGGGAAAAGGGTAGAGAGCAAGTGACGACCATCAAGGGATTACGTAAATGGACTCGCCTAAGAAAAGATAGTCTTGGACCGAGAGTAAAACCGACGGTAAATCGGTAGTCTCGTGAGTGACTCGGTGGGATGATCAACCGATAGATCCTCGGTAATACCAACAGACTAATCGGAAGATTCAAAGATGAATCATTGATCAACCACGAGCAAACTACACGGCCAAGTACTTATCAATCAAAAGGTGAGCCATCGTATCATAGATGGCAAGTCCCCAACCCCTTGGGTGGGTAAAAATGGTTGTAACCGGAAGGAGTTTAAAGGAGGAAAAAATGATGGAGGATCGGTTTGGAAACCGAGTGGTGATCCTACGGAGGAATTCCGCGGACACAAAGGAAATGGTTCGGAGATACGGATGCACCAGTAAGCTATGGGCTTGATCGGCCACCATGAAATAAAGGGCAAGAAAGTCCCCTCATCCTATCGTATACTTAGCCAATGGGGATGGTTGGTTGTATGGCTAAGTAACGAAGTGATGGGGTAGTATACGGAGTCATTTGATGCATGGTAAGGTGAGCGATTTACGGAGTAAATACGCAGAACTTACCGGCATACTTGGAGATGATCGGACGATGTAAGGAACGGATCGAGGAAGGGTTCAATTCCGCATGTTGGCCAAGGTATTTATACGACCCTAACTTATTGAGTAAGTAGGGCGTAGTATGAAACCGTGAGTCAAGGGTGACAAAACGGATTGTTGTATGACTTGGCCGAGTTAAGGATCGATCTTAAGCGTACGGGAAAAACGATAAAACCGGTACAAGAGATTGGTCGAAATTAGACCAAGGGTAAAAGAAATTCCGCTGCGTAAGATGATAGACTAAAGGAATAGCCTAAGGAAGTGTATTGCTAAAGGAGTGAGGAAAAATTAATGAGGTTAGGCCTTAGAAAGGCATGAACGGTAACTCTTCGTCGCCGGACGTCGGAACATCCGGGGTGGGTCCTCATAACCGCCATTACGTTAACGTCATGGCTTGTATCTCCTTCTTTGATGTTTGTTATAACGACTTTGCGCATGCGAAATAAGAAAACTTTATAAACATATGCAAGGATGCGGAGATATCACTCAGGGGAACTCGACAATGTATGTGAGCTTTGTTATTTTGATATGATAAGTCTCGAGGCTCTTCGACAATATATAGATCATTGCGTGATTCGTTTTTATTTGCCGGGAAACTCCTCTCGAAAGAGGCTGGTCGGACAGCGGGAAATCTACATTTCAGGATTTAGTACATGTGGTATATGTTGCAAAGATTTGATAATAAGTCATGACATATAACTTTGATTGAGGCGCAATCAAGCTTTCTGGAAAGCTGACTCTTAGGGCATCACGGGGATAGGTTAATTGTCTTGTGGTTACTTGTAGTTTGCCTGGAAATTGGTTCAGAAGTTGGCTAATCTAAAAGCGATCTACGCTTTAGGGTTTCGTGCAGATTGCGTCGGGTTCAGAAAAACAGCATTAACTCTCATTAGGCAGATCTCATTGATGTGAGGTCGGGCTCTCTGGAAATCTGACTCCCAGGGCATTCCGTGGATATGTTTGCATCACCTAGTTCATTGTACTTTGTTGGGAAATTGCCTCGCAAGGTGGCGGCCGCTTGAGAATCTCGATGATGTTAGTTGCATCAGTCATGGTGAATTTGTTGCGAATGAAGTAGATCTGGTAAGATTCAAGGGGTAAAACGCCCTCTTCTAGCGCCAAAATGTGAGTACAGGATCCACACCCAAAATATAGATACTTGTTTGTAAAGGAAAATGTATTGCTTAGTAGAAAAAATAGGTAAAATATTTATTGCTCAAGAATTGTTGAAAAGAGCAA
>VBRH01001363.1:16842-27629 GCA_014578085.1 Cardamine resedifolia
AAAAAAACCCAATAAAATTGGAAGTTAATCCAAGCCGATTTTTTTTAAGTGATTTGTCCCACATCGAATAATCATAAATTTATCTTTCCTTCCTTCTCTTATAAATAAGGCCCTTCTCCTCTCTTTTTCTTCACGTTAAAGCAGTGCTTTGTAGAGGGGGCAAACCATTGGTAAGCTCCCACCGGCTAGTCATCAGCCAGTCGTCACCGACGAGTTTTCCGGTGAAGTTCTGGCGAATTTCTGGTTATTTTCGGCAAGGTTCCCGATGGATTTCGGCAAGGTTATGTAAGTTCGTCGTCTTCTTTCTCTTTCCTTTTAGTTGGTTGGATCGGGTTAGCATGTCGGTCAGGTTAGCGAGTCGGGTCGGGTTACCAAGTCGGGTCGGGTTGACTGGTTTAATCGGATTGACTGTTGACTTGACTGTTGACCGTGGGTCGTTGATTGGTGACCGGTTTAACTGGTTTGGTCCGGTTTAAGCCATTCGATCAGTTTTCTTGGTATACGACCATTATGAGTATGTTTATGTGCAGTTTCAGATTTGGAGACCGTTCGAGCATACGAGAGTCCGTAACCGCCTTTTTCTGAATTCTAAGGTGAGGGCTAACCACGTAACCCCCCTTCATTTCCGTATTACGTTGGCCTAACGCTCCTCCATTGATAGTTTAGAACCGGAATATGTATTGTCTCTGTGATCGAGTCTGCTTTCTTTAGTGTTAAACCGGACGTAGGTGATTTAGATGATTTCACATATTGAGTGATTCACATGTGTTTGGTGACTAGTGATATGATATATGATATATATATGTATATGTAGAGACTCGGTAGGTGTACTGATGTACTGTCGGGGTCTTTGGGTGTTGGGTAAGGCCAGTCAGTCGATCGTTGAGCCGTGACCCCGAGTATCGATAAAGCATCTACGGGTGGTGTGATTGGGCATTATCCCATACAGAAGCCTCTACGAAGGGTGTGGGCGATCACTTAATTCGCATATGATCCATTGTTTGTATTGCTTGGGTGCTTTAGGTGCCGTGATTGCTACATGTTTTAGGTCTAGACTCTCGTGGTTGTGGTGTTAAGTTGGGTATGCGGACTTACGTATTGCCCCTAGCATCCCACACCTTGCTGAGTAACTCCCCTGTTACTCACCCCTTTCTTTTATTTTTAGGTGAGCTTGACAAGTAGTTGGATATGCGGGACAATTCGGTGTTTTTTTGGGATCAACATTGTTTTATTATATTTGTTTTGCGATATTATTTCTTTATTTATTCGGCTTTTAGATTCGGGTTGATTCGGTTTATTGGATATTTGTAACACGGGTTTCAGTTAATAAAGTTGATCTTTGGAAATTGGCGTTACATGAGTAAGAAGTTAGAGTTAGTGACACGCCGTTCTTGAGAGAAGATGAGACGGGTGTTACACTTTTAATCAAGCATAGATAGATTTCCCCTTTCTTTTAACCTAAGTTTAACTCAAGGAAGCAACTGGGAAATGTAAAAACAAAGAGATCTCCGACTATGACAACGATGAGATTCCACAAGGTCAAAAACTGTGTGAAGGGAACATTGGTTGCAACTTATCCATTCCCAATAACGCGTTTCAGCTTCAAGAAGGTCAAAATCAGACTTTATTGCATTATGAGATTCTTATGACTACATTATAACATCGGAAAGTGAACATTCGCCATGGCCACAAGATTCGTTGTTTTAGGAACTGTTGGGACAAGAGGATCAAGGAACAATATGTTGTTTACACAACAAATACATTCAAGCGGAGAAATCATCGTCCTTCCTCATCGGTTCGAATTCTCCTCTTGGTTCCACCCTTTCTATCCTTTGAGAGTGGGTCAAATCAGTTGCAGAGCCTTCACAATGTTCAAGAAAGAACTATCTTGGGTAAATGGACTCTTAAACAACCTTATTTTGTTGCTGTTGAGAATGAGGAACACCAAGGCGGAAGTGAAGAACTAGCTAGTTTCAAAATTGACTTGCTTGACCATGAAACTATTAGAGGAACAAGATGTGTATCTTGCGGGTCAAATATCTTAGACTGTTAGAACTCGTTTATGAAGTAAAGTTCGTAGAACTTATGAAGCCCAAACCAATAAATATTAAATCTTATTGTGATAAGGATTAAGTTGATTTAGATACATCTTATAAGAATTATATATATATATATATATATTTTAAAGATATAATTAGTTCTTATGTATATACTATATATAAAAATATGTCATTCATTAATCAATATCATAAACACAAACCATTTTCTAAATTTAACATGGTATCAGCCTTCGATCCAAACCTAGTGGATAAGAGTAAAGAGAAAAAAAACTTCCACACTAAAAATCTTACTATCAAGAACTTGGTGATTGTGTTTATTAAAGAAGAAGAGTCCGAAGAGGAACATGATGGGGATGATGATCGTCCATCGTAAGAGTATTTTCTTATTTTCTTTATAAAAAAAAAAGAGTTTGGGTCTTAGAGTATCCCATTAGTAATATCTAAGGCAGTTTCTTCTTAATAAAAAATTTAAAATAATAGAAAAGAAAGGAAAGAGATTAGAATTGATTCTAGATTATGATATTTTAAATATCCTCATGAGATATCCATTATCTACTTGTCATTCTTCTATTGGTTTATTCTATTTTTATTATTTTAATTTAATTAATTACATAACTTATATTAAAAAACTATTATTTTATTTTTGAGAAACCCATTTGGGTATTTATCCAATAGAAGTGCTCTTACAGTCTTAAGTTTTGCTTGTTTTGCTTTCTAACGATGATAAATATGACATGTAGTGTGCACTTGTGTCAACATTGTAGTTTTTATTAAAAGTTAATAGTTTTGGTTTTAGTTTAGTTATGCTTTTGATTTTCTTACGTTTATGTTGGTGTTTTAGTCAACCTTTAGGTTGGTGTTCTTTTAAAATAAGGTTTTATTTTTATAGTGCGAGAGTTATTAATGAGATATTTTTATGACGTGATTTTGGGGTTTTCACAATTTTTTGAAGTTTATTCTTTGGTTAAAAAAAAATGAGTTTTACCTTGGTTATAGTTTAACCATTACATGGGAGTTTTGATTATATTTGGTTATAGTTTAACCATTACGAACAGAAACATAATTAATTTGGGGCACAATATATTTAACATATTTAACATATAAAATTTTAATATAAAATATTATATAAACATTTATTAAAAGACATGTAATTGAATCAAATTTATTTTATGTGTTAATCAACTATTGGTTATATAATACTTTTATACTTTATATTAACATAATTCCTTTTTAAAAAAAGGTAAGAGAGTAAAAATAGACTAATATAGAAAGCATTTACTACCTGAAAACAACAAAAAAGAAAATAATACACTAAAACCTCTATAAATTAATATCGATAAATTAGTATCTCGATAAATCAATAATTGTTTCTAGCTCTAAATTGATAGTTTAACCCAAATATCACCTCTATAAATTAATAAAATATCATAAAATATCTTGATCTTATTAATTTATAGAAGTACACAACAAATCCATTATTTATATATATATAACAAACCCATTGTTTCATCTCCATTACAAATTACATAGCGAACTTCAAAATTATCAAATCTTATATGGGGCACGTGCCCCGGTACTCATACTCGTGCGTCCGCCCATGTTACGAGGAAGTTATTTGGAAAGCTCATGTTTTTTGATTATGTTTTTAGTCTGATTTATGGACTGTGCGAGTCAAGAATAATTATTTGTGGAGCTTCATAGTTTGCGCCCATGAGATGTTATTTCTCTTACCAAGACGAAGACAAGCTGAAATTCCATCACTATTTTCAAATTGAAGTTTGTCCGGGATTGTCAAAGAATGTTCTTCGATCCCACCTCAAATTTGTTTGTTTATCGTCTATTCATATCCTGAGGAGTTTGCTAACTTGTTTTGTATATACTCTACATGTTGTCCACAACATACATACGTGTTCTGCTTTGTGATTGCAAAGTTTACGTTTCGCATACCACGTTTGTCATACGGAGGAGTGAAGCACATAAAACTCAAACCCGCCAGAGAAGAAAACACTGGAAAAGGGAACGATTAGGGTTTGCGGCTCGGTTTGTTGTTTCCCGGTTTAGTCACTTAGGTTTCTTTACTAGTTTATCGATATTTTGTAACTTAGTCTAAATCGAACTATACCAAGTGTGCCCAATTTGGTTTGGGATGTAACATAAATGGAAAAAAAGAATAATACTCTGTTTTGTAATATAAGATGTTTTAGAGGTTTTTTTGTATTTCAAAATATAAGAGGTGCTCACATTTCTATGTAACTTTTACTTTATTAAATATTGCATGACTAATAGTAGCTTGCAGTTTTTTTTATAGTTAGTTAAATTATTTTTGTTTAAATATTAACTAAAAAATGTAGAACAAAAGTAATTTCTTAATATGATTGCTTTTACCCAAACATCTTATATTATGAAACGAATATAATACCTTTTTAGAATAAATGAGTTTCATTAAATAGCTTAAACTTACAAAAGGACATATATATATATATATATATGATGATGATACATGGTTTTCAATGATTACTACTATGTTAAAGACTTAAGTAGCTTTGAATTATTATATAACTCCATCGTTCCCGCATCTTTGTCGCAACACTAAAAAAGATGCACTGCGTCTCACATGTTCTTTCTCTGGGGCATTTAATCAAACACCTTCCATACACCAAATCGCACACATTTCTTCGCAGGAGAATTTTTTCCAACACCGTCACTAATCTCGCCGTAAGCACTAAAACTTCATGTTTCAAAAGCCTCAGTTCTAGCCAACAAGACCAAATCCATCTCTACGTTGATACTCTTCTCCAGTGGAACCAGGTCTATTTATATCTCTCGACCATTTTGCTGAATTTACTTGTTGACCATTACTAGTTTCATAAGAGTCGTGATTTTCTAATCAGATTGAAAGCTTCAGAGGCTAACTATAAATTAAATTATTGGTTTAAGTATATTGCCCACCAAGTGTTCGTCGAAAGTCCTTATCTTGGTCAAAGCGATTGATATTAAGGCAATGTAAAGTTTAAACTTTTTATGTGGCCTTCAAATCAAAACTTTTTTTCGGATTGTTTTAGCATTTCTTCGACATTCTTAGCTTAATTCACTTGAATCATGAAAAAATTTCAATCTTTGTGTTCCCCCTTTTTGTTAGCTCACTTCACTTCAACATCTCTGTTTCAATTAGGAGTAAAGTATGGTTTGTTTGTGTTTGTGGCAGCTATGTGAGTTTGAATTGGCATTTGTGAATTTGCAGAAAATGAACCTTACAGCAACTAAAGAAGCTCAAGAAGTAATGGAGAGGCATATCGAAGATTCTCTTGCGATATTGCCTCCTATAAAGACTTGTTACAACTTGCATTCCAATGGTTTGTTTGATCACATCGATTTGATTGATGTTGGAAGCGGTGCGGGTCTTCCTGGCTTGGTTTTAGCCATTGCATGTCCAGGTGCTCTTTAGCTTCAAATATGATTCTGCAGCTTTGTTGTGCCAGATTATGGTTGTTTTGGTATTAAAAAGGTCAAGTTCTTGTATTCAGATTGGAGAGTTACTCTACTGGAATCGATAAATAAGCGTTGTGTTTTCTTGGAGCATGTCGTGGATGTCACCGGGCTTACAAATGTTAAAATCGTTAGGGGCAGAGCAGAGGTACAGTTTAGCCCTATTTGCTATCTTATATGTTTGTTCTATTAGTGAATGGTATATTTTCGAGCTATTTGCATAAATCTTCGGTTGGAAATTATGATTCATGATTGAGAAAATTACTTTTCCTAATTCTAGATTCTGTTATAAGAGTCTTATCCCTTAGCTTTGCTCCTGTAAGGTGGATTCTAAAATATATTGTTCTACTTTTGTTATAGAACAGAGTTGTGGGCACGATGTTATGTACAGAGAGAAGTTTGATGTGGCTATTGCAAGAGCTGTTGCGGAGATGAGAGTCTTAGGTACTTTGTTACTAGTTTCAGTAGTGTAGTGCTTATTAGTGATCAAAGTGGATTTGAGTTGTTTCTTATGAATTTTCAGCTGAATATTGTCTTCCTCTTGTTCGGATTGGTGGATTGTTTGTAGCTGCTAAGGGTCATGACCCTAAGGTAAGATTTTTCACTTGTGACACTTTATTTATTTATTTATTTCTTGCTACTTCATGTAATTTGTGTATAAAAGCTTATCGATTCTGGCATCCATTCGTTATAACCTAAATGTTTTCATGGTTTTGTCAAAAACAGGAGGAAGTTCGAAACGCAGAAAATGCAGTTCGCATTTTGGGAGGTTCCGTATTACAAATCAGTCCAGGTTTGTTTTCTTTGAGCCTATATATGTTCACTAGTTTCTTTGAGCCTATATATGTTCACTAGTTTCTTTGAGCCTATATATGGGCATTCCGATTTTCAGTTCTATAGAAAATGAAACCATTTAGAAACAAATTGAAATACGGTTTGGTACGGTTTGGTTTTCTTCGGTTTACGGTTTTAATGGTTTTATCTGTAGTTAATTTGGTTCGGTTTGATTTGGTTTCGGTTTTTGTAGATGATTTCATGATTTAAAAAAAAAATAATTAAAAACTCAAAACCAATACATTGAATTTGTAATTATGTTTTTTTTTGTAAAATGTCAAAACTCAAAATGAAGCAATTGACAAATTAAAACTCAAAATCGATTCTATTAGAAAACTTAAAAAAAATGGAAATCAAATTTAAAGATGCGGCTTGCAAAAACAATTTGACGAAACTCTAATAAAAAAAAATAATGATCCAAAACCTTAAATTATATATAAGATACTTATATATCTAGAGTTTTGTAAATATATTTTTATTAATATTTTTTTGTGTAACCGTTTTAAGGTATTTTTGTTAAAAAAATTTTACACTAGGTAACATAAGTATCTATTTAAACAATTAAACATATGTAAAAAGTAAATTTAAACATTTTTAAAAAACCTCGGTTTTACGGTTTTTAACTGAACTGAACCGAAACCGAAATAACTTTTATAATTATAACCACCAAATAGGGTTTTAAACAAAACCGAAACCAAACTGAATTACAAATTTACGGTTCGGTTCGATTTTTTGGTTACAGTTATTTTGCCCGAAGAAGATACCTGTACTTTTACTCATAATGTTTGAAACGCCTCGACCCGATTTTTTTTTTATACTAATAATAACTCCATAATTATTATTAACTCCTAGCAGACGAAAACAATTAACAGCTCAACGATAACGATTTATTATAAACCAATAAATTCGAATCAACTAACAATCTAACGGTTTACGGAAAAACAACAACCACGACAAACAGCAATTTATAAATAAATAAAATAAATAACGACTCTCCCGGTATGTCATCTTGGTCCGTAACAGCAGTTTCACGAACTTCAGCTAACAGCTTTATCCTTTCCTTTACCTGCTCCATTACGAATAGACGCAGTCAGTATTTAATAAATACTGAGGAGGCGATCAACCCGTCTACTAGGTCAATTAGGAAAAAATTACAAAAATACCCCCGACATAGCTAAATGCCCGGACTCGACAAACAGCAAAATGTCAACTTGATAAAAATTAATCACCGCAAAATAATGAATTAAAATCAATTAACGACATTTTAAACAACCAAAACGTGATTAAAACAATTAATTCTCAACAATTAATTCAACAGTAAATCACAGAAAAATCACCGAAAATAATTTCACAATTAACAGCAATTTTTTGGAATTTAATTCAGCAATAAATAAACGACAATAATCACAGAAAACACAGAAATAAATCTTAACACGTAATTATCTCGGAAAAATTTCCGTAAAAATATCCGACCACGGTATTGCACTCACCTGGAACGTGCACGGAAAATTTCGCGACAAAAGACTTAAATTTTTCCGAACCTCTCGGGATGAATAACCCCCTAAAAAAATCCCTCATGCGACCTAAAAAATATAAATTAATAAAACAAATTAAACAACTTAATTAAACACTAATCTTCTAAAAGACACGGCTTCATCTTCATCCTCCTTCTGCAACTTCACGGCCGCCGGCTCTGAAGAAAATCCGGTGACCACACCTCCAGCCACCGTCCCTCAACTTCTTCTTCTCTGGTTCTCCCTCTGGTTCCTCTTCTTCTTCTCCTCTGGTTCTTCTTTTTCTCCGCAACTAAACAGCACCGACAACTCAGCGCCACCGCCAGCCATCTCCGTGCGTCAAGCTCACGGTCCGGTTGCCCCTCCCTTTGATCTCACGTCGTCGCCACGCCACTCATCCCGATAACGACAACCCAAAAGCTACAGAAACATCAATGACGGAAGAAGAACTTACCGAGGTGAGACGATGGCCTGAACGCCCAGCACCGCCTTGCCAACACCCCCTCCGATCTCCTTCTCTCCTTGGCCGCGACAACAACCAATTCCCGACGCTTTCTTTGCTCACAACTCAGATGATGATGACGAAGAAGATTCCTCAGAGAAAGGGCGAGATCGTGTGTGAGGAGAAAAAGAGAAACGAGTTTAGGGTATCTCACCCAACTTCGAAAAATTGCATCAAAGGTCCCTCTACTTCCGCAGTTAAGAATTTGGCCCTATAACTTTTTTTTTAATCAATTAAACCCAACAACAACAATTGATTTAATCAATTCCGACCCAAACTTTTAATTCTCCAATTAAAACCCAATTAATGGATTATGGATGTTACAATGTTAGCCTAAGAAACTTTTGGTAAATATAAAGATATGATTTTGGGATAATTTAGTCGAAACAAGGTAGAAAAATGTTTCAGGAATTTAGCAGTGTGATATGACTTTGGTACCATAACTATGGATAACTAGATTTGTTTCCCATTTATGGTTTTTGATAATGGAACTTTTGTTTAAAACTAAATTTGTTGTGTTACAATATGATGCAGTGGATTCACATAGCCCATATGGACAACGAACCACAGTTGTTTGTTGTAAAGATTATTCCACACCACAAAAATATCCGCGTGAAGCAGGTACTCCTTCTAAACTACCATTGTAATTAATGTCTAATCAGTTTGCTTAAATCTTGATTTGTAAAGAAAATCTAAAACAATATTTATATCACTTTTCTTGGACTTCGTTTTAAATTTTCAGTTTAATGTTTGTTTATGCATGTAATCATAAAAGTTCTTTAAATGTACATATGATCCTTATATTTGACTGTGTGGGTTTGACGTGTGGATTTTGCAAGTTGAGGATAAATTTACAAATAAATGTTTTTTGGAGGTTTTTTTGCAGAAAATCCTTAAACGGTCCAATTCTTGTCAGAAGTCATTACCTGTATAACGCAATTACCTATAAAGCTTAAATTTATGCACTAAAGCATAGGTAAAGTATCAACATGCTAATAATTTTGATTTATTCTTTTACCAAATAAGTTTTATATCATTTTAGCGATTTCTAAACTAAGAAGCTTCATATTAAAATGAACTCTAATAAAATAGAAATAGAAGACATAAATTGAAATAGCTCATTAAGCTATTAAGCTTTATTGTGCAATGAAAGTAAAAGGAAGAAAGACGCTTGTTGTCACCAAGAATAATAAAAGATTTCAAATCGATTCATAAGAGATTGAGAAAATGAAACAACTCTCTAGGGGTACAAGATGTAGGAGCACCTAGATTGCTACACTACGAAATTGATTGTAAATCAAGAACATAAATGTTAAGGAAAGAAAATGAGTGGAGGCGAGATAGAAATCTCTTTCTAACTCTTTGAATCACCCGTAATGTCATGAGCTTCTCAGATTCAAGAGTCCCAGGATACAACCCACTATCAATTGATTTCACAAATAGTCGAAAATCAATTCTAATTGAACTAACTCTACGATACTCTCAACAAGAACTTACTTTTAGATTAAGGAATTGCTTGAGTCTAGCTTATGTTTTTTAGTGTGTGATCGCTTCTATTTAAGCAAGAGAAAAGTCTCTTGCTTAAATAGAGGAGTTTCGATAGCTCTCATTTGAAATCAATGAACAACCGATTGAAGTACTACTCAAGCGAATCCAGGAGAAGTGGGTGACGAGGAGATGTGACGACATGATTCTCTGAGATCGTGCAACCAGGGAGACCGAGTCTCACGAGATCGAGGATATACGAAAATGTACTGTGTCTGAAATGTAGCATTTTTCAGCTTTGAACCAATCGTTTTAAATATGTCGAATTTACTCGGACAAGAGGTGAACATGATGTCTTGAACATGTTGACTTCGCGCATCAACATTTTCTCGTAGAGTTTTAAGTTCTCTACTATGTTCATTTTGGCCTTGAACATTCTTGGTTATTCATGAGTGAACTTGAAGAATATATACTTTCTTTTATTATCCTAGAAACGTCTCCATTTCACACTCACTAGGTGATCACCCATTAGCTTTGTTTTATAGAAGCATCATGTAATAACTTCACTAATATCTCAAAACTATGGTATCATTAAAAGTCAACGCTTAGCCTCAACACATACATGTAACACTATTTGGTTTTATCTTTAAGGAACTGGGTATAGACATAGTGTTACAGTGCTCAACTCTGAATCAACTTGATTTTGTTTTCCCTTTGAATCTAGATTTTGGGATCTCCAATCACATAGGTGAGGTGATCATTAGGCGTCATCTTTGTTTATAGGCTTTAAACCCATTCCTTTTGATAATTTCACAACTTGATATCGCGCTAAGCTTTTAGTAAAATGCAATCTACCGTATTAGGTCCGATGGTGATTTTTTTTCGGAGGTGGAGCCGCAAGATTTA
>VBRH01001364.1:1849-18818 GCA_014578085.1 Cardamine resedifolia
TTTTTTTAACTGTGATTGAAATTAAAGTGAATTTGGAACATAAATTAAAGTTATTGATCGGACTGGGTTTATTTATTATTGCCCGTTGGAATTGAATTTTCGTTTTAATTGTGAAATTACGTTGAAAATTGAAACCTTTTGGGCACTTATTGAATTGTTTCTCAATTAAATGTTGATTTTGCAGTGTCGTCAAAAAAAAAAACGGATCTTTTTGGATCATGCGTGACTCAAAAGAAACAAAGAACATGTCCCCTTAAGTTCTGTATGAAATGCTTAGTGAACAGGTATGATTTAATATTTTGAGATTTTGTGTTACAAAGAAATGTGTGATTATGTGATTGTGATTATGATTTTGGCTTGAATTATAGGTATGGAGAGCAGCCAGAAGAGGTTGCATTGAAGACTGATTGGGTTTGTCCCAAATGCAGAGGAGAATGCAACTGCAGCTGCTGCAGGTAAGTCAAACTTTATTAATTACATTGAATTTGCAAAAAAAATTATGTTGTTTTAGAGCTTTTAATTACATTTAATTTGCAAATTTTCGATGATATATAGAGATTTTAATGTTAATCTTTGAGCTGTTGTTTACCTTTTCAGGAAGAAACGAGGCCAAAAGCCTACTGGGATCTTGGTGCATACAGCTAAAAGTAGTGGATGCTCTTCTGTCTCTGAGTTTCTGAAGACTGATGGTTCTGAAAGATACTTTTACAAAAAGAAGGTTAAACCGGTACGTGTTTATGCTCTAGCATGATCCTTTTGTTGTGTATATCTTAGCTTTGAGTCTTATTTTGTGATTATATGGTATCTTGCAGGAAGGTGTTGTTGTAGCTTCGCCACCGGAACTGGTACGTGCTATGTTCTAGCATGATCTTTGTATTATGTATATCTTAGCTTTTTGAGTCTTGTTTTGTGATTATATGGTATCTTGCAGGAAGGTGTTGTTGTAGCTTCACCACCGAAACTTGACCAGGAGAATGCTATTGAACAAGAACCTGTTAGCATACAAAGTTCGAAGAAAACTAAACGTGAAGAGCTGAACAGCGGCTGCAGCAATAAGAATGCTGCAGTGGACAAAAGCAGTCCAAAAAAGACCAAGATTTCTGATTCTGTTCATGAGACTGGAGTTACCGCAGAAGGAAAAAATAAGAGTAAGATGACTTGGTCTTGAATGTTTCTGAATCCTGAGAATGTAAGTACTGTTGAAAATAGACTAACACATGAAAGTCTGTGATGCAGAGACTACTGCTGAAGATATCAAGGGAAAAAACATAGCAGGTAAGATCACGGGGACCAAACCCGCTCTTGAAAAGAAAGAAGAGGATCAGGTTGAGGTGAACTACCTCAGGGTAATAGCTCAAATAAGATCAAGACGATTTGGGATCGAATGTTTCTGAGAATGCAAGTACTATTGAAAAGAGACTAACATATGAATGTTTATGATGCAGAGACTATTGCTGAAGATATCAAGGGAAACAACATAGCGGGTAAGCTCACGAGAACCAAACCTGCTCTCAAATAAAAGCAAGACAATTTGGGATCGAATGTTCCTGAGAATGTAAGCACTGTTGAAAAGAGACTAATACTTGAATGTTTATGATGCAGAGACTGCTGCTAAAGATATCAAGGAAAACAACATAGCGGGTAAGCTCACGAGAACCAAACCTGCTCTCAAAAGGAAAGAGGAGGATCTGGTTGAGGTTAAACTACCTCAGGGCAACAGCTCAGTTACTGTTTCTGGCATTGACTTGCCTCCTGAAGATGTTGAAAATGTATTTCAGTTTTTGGAGTTTTGTTCAGCTTTTGGGGAGGTATCCTCTATCCCTATCCACAGTTTGAATACTTGAAGGGCTTACTGATGACTCCTTTACCTGCTTCGTTTGAAATTTCTGATAGGCACTTTATTTGAGGAAAGAACAAGCTGAGTGTGTTATACATGAAATGTTTTCCGAGAGTAGCAAAACGAGACAACAGTACTCCACTCTCACCCAGACTATTATCCAGTTACTCACTGTGATAATAGAGGGTAGAGGAGAAACGTAAGTATTAGGTTCTTTTATAGTTTGAAGTTTTCGACTAAATTCCATTTTCTGATTCATTTCCGTTTTTAAATAATATATAGATCTGTTTCCCTGAGTGCAAGTGATGCCAGTTGGCTCACTGCACTTGGAAAATGCCTTTCTCTATCTGAAGTTAAGCTAGAAGATTTCCCTACGGAAATGTTTGAGAAAGGCATTTCTCAGTTCGAAAATTTGGATTCGTCGAAGAGGCTTAAACTTTTGAACTTCTTATGCGATGAGACGCTTGGCACATCGTAAGTATTAAATGAACTATTCTCTTTTGATTTATGGTGCTTGAGGGTTTACATTTTGTGATAATTTTTCCAGGTTGATGATTGAGAGCCAACATCTTGAATCTGTTGAAAAGAAAAAGGAAGCAAAAAAAATGATCAATGCAGCAAAAGAAAAGGTAACTGTAAAATTCAAGTCTTTACAATATAACTTTAGACAACATTTAATTCATTCTAAAAGCCTTTCTGTTTCAGGAGAAACAACTGAAGCAGAAACTGCAAGATGAGTTGGCCAAAGCTGTAACAGAAAAAAAACGGGATTCCGTTAACGATCACAGAACGTGATGCAATCGTATCGCGAATAAATGCTGAAATTAAAGAAGTTCAATCCGAAATGAAAAACGCAAAGCTTTCTAAAAGTAAAAATCTAGACTCTTTTGATTCTATATGGTTCCATGATCATATGCTTAGAGGCTTAACTGTTGTATCATGTTTGCAGAGAGTCAAGGAAGTGTCACTGCTGTTAGAAGTAGCCCGGTCGAAGTAGATGACAATGGTCTTACCTTCTGGAGATTGAAGTCTTACAATGATGGACAAAACATTTTGCTTCAAGGTATGAAAGAATTTACAAACTCTTCGTTTGTCTTCATGAGAGTATAGTAGTTTTACATCTCTTTCCTTTGTTTATATGAAGATTTAGGAAGCCGGAGTGAAGCATGTCCTCAGGGAAAATGGTTTTCCTTTAGCTCTGAGCAAACCCCAGAGGTTGAAAAGTACATCTCTAACATAAGGTAAATCATTTTATATCTCTCTCTTAAGCTTATAAGCTCAAGAAATTTATTAAGAGTTCCATGAAGCTATTTAGGAGTTAAAAATAGCTTGATTGATCTCAAATCATAACTCTATATATACAAAACCTGCAACAAAAGCATATGGTTACAGATTAACAGTATAAGAAATCGATGCATCACTTGCCTTGCTTCTCATTTCTTCTTTTGAATAATATGTTTTGCGGTATGAGTAATCGATGCTTCACTGGAAAGTTACATACTTTTGAATCTTCAGTACTACAATTAAAGAACTTCTTCGCATATTCTACTTTGCATCTCAGTTCTTCTTTTGAATCCTATGTTTTGTAGGATGAAACGTCGTCGAGCTAAAAAGAATGCAAAAAACATTATTACTTCTGAGTGATGATCATCTCCTTGGCTGCGAGTATATAAGAAGATGGTTCTGGTATACATAGAGGTAAATGGCTGACTCAAAACTCTTTGACATGCGATTCGAGTATTGATTTGTTTTATAATTACATTTATAAACAACCAAAATACTCGGTTTTGTATGTAAATGTTCATTCAAACTTTCTTTCAAGTATGAGACAATCTTGTTATAGTTGGATATTGTTTGTGATATTTAAAGTGTATGAAAAGTGAACAGATTATATTATATTTCTTACTATGATATTTGTAATGTCAAACTCTTTTTGATTGGTCACAAAATAGACAAAGTCATTCATAATAGTTTCATCAAACAGTAACAGCAAGAATCTTCTCGAAAGCATATGTTACAGGGACTGTAAGCACATTATCAAACCACTCAACATTCCCCCAAATTTCACAACTTTTAAGCATTTCAAGCGCAATCTCTGCACACCAAATTTTCTTATCGCTGCCACTATTCTCGTCCCACAAAACCGCCATCTTTCCACCATAATTAGCCAATCTAACACGAGCATTACGAGTGAATTCAGGTAGTCCTACCAAACCCTTCAACTCTCTGTACACTTTGTGCTTAGTGTCATACCATAAGAAGTTTCTGCATGTTTTCCAAGAAACGGCACCGAACAAAACGTTCTCTATCGAGCAATCAGAATCTGCAAACCACATTAAAGCACCCGATAGTGCAACCATGTCCCATCCACCTTCCTTGGCATTGTAAGCAACAAAAGAGACTACGTGGAACTTTCCATCAATACATACGCTTCTCGTGTAACTGTTGGGTTTTATCTCGCGGCAAGGGATGGACACAGGATCCCAAATTTCTGTTTTCTGTGTCGAATACCTCAAACTTGTTCATCAAGCAATCAGAATTGCAATCTTTATAGCTTCCTCTTACATATATCTTTCGATCAAGGACGCTAGTGGAACATGACATTAGCTTCACCCGCAAGCTAGGAGCCTCGCGCCACTTGTGAGACCGACAATCCAGAATCGAGACGCTAGAGGGTATTTGCCAATGTTGTAGATATTAGAACCAACCGCCACGAGACTTGACAATTGCGCAGGAGGAGAATGAGGAATTGAGACTGTAGCCAAAACATAACCACTTGACTTCTTTTTATTATTATTACTTGTGTGACTGGTTAGGGTTTGCTTAGGTTTCCGGCAGATAGTGAACCAACGATAACCAGGACAGCACCATAAGCACACATAGAGACAATTCTCAGTATGGTTTAAGAGTGACCGGGCTTTGTAAAACTCGGGTGAAGTTAGGAGAGATCGAAAGCTCTTGGAGACTAGTGAGAGAGTTGGATAGTACAATCTTGAGACATGTGCGAAGATGCTCAATAGCAAATCATCGGGAAGTGACGGATTTGGATTCGATTGCGGCGTTGGTAACAGCTTTTCAGGCGACGACATTGACGGAATTAAGAAGACGAAATCGCCGTTGATCAACTTCTTATACTTGCAGCGAGCGAACAATTTCAGGGATTGGACTCTTTATATATGGGATTAAAACCGGTTTAAGTGAAAACCGGTTAACATTTTGATAATGTTTGGAATTGGTTTTTACTCCTAAATAACCGGATTAAAATCGAATTGTCATGATCTGAATCCAAATTTAATCATCCAACTATTGTTATCTCGGTTTTAAATTTGGTAATTACTGTACTTTTTGGAAAATACTGAAACATTCCAGAAGACCGAACCGAAATTCTGGATTAAACGCTTTGATTTAAGAAACCAAAACCAAAGAACCGATTGGTTATGACTGAACTTGACCGGTTTTCGTAAACCGAAATCAGAATTTTGGCGGCTTGATACTTGAACACTTACCTCAGCCTCACATTACTCTCCCAAAGATACTACACAGAAAAAAGAGAGAGAAGAAGAGGAGAAAATGGGATCGATATCGGCAGCTCCGGGAACCACAGTCTTATTCTCAAGCCGGCGATTAGGTCTATACGATCGTCGCCATGAGAATCTGTCCGTGGTATCATCTTCGCAACCGTCTCTGATGCCACGGCAGCGATGGCTCTACGTCCCCAAAACGAGGTTGAATAGAGAGATTCTGAGACTCGATTTCATTACAAGAGCTGCTGATTCCACAAGCTCTTCTCCTTCCATAGCTTCCGGTGATAAGACCTTAGTCCCTGATGATGAATTCACTCTAGCTAAGGTTTTATTCTTTTCCATTTATTAAATCCCTAATTATAGTTTGTTCTTTAATTTTCGTGAAGTAGATGAGATTTATGGTGAAACTATGTTAGTCTTTCCAAGTAGGTAGATTCCTTAATTCCAATGATTTTTCGATTATTATCCGATATTTAGTGATATGAAATTGAGAATTGGGAAGGATTTGATGTATGCAATTCATATCATGATGTACAACTATCAAAAAATTTATAGATTCTGATGATATTTTAAGAAATTTTGCTATCAAAAGTGTTGTTTGTGTTATAGAAACTAAGGTCCTTGTTTGGTGTAACATAACCATAAGTTCATAGGTGGTAAAGATTCCAATTTGCACATTGAAAACATTTCCATCTAATTTTGGATTGCAGATTTCATTTGGTGTTATTGGACTAGGTCTCGGAGTTTCGCTACTCTCGTGAGTTTTTTTTCATACCTTCTCTATTGCTATAGCTATGTGTGATTTTTCATTAAGGATGTGTTGTATCCTACAGATACGGTTTCGGCGCGTATTTTAATATCCTTCCTGGATCTGAATGGTCTGCTATAATGTTAACATATGGATTTCCCCTTGCTCTAATTGGAATGGCACTCAAGGTATGCCAACTCTTGTGTTTGCGATATTTTGATCTTACTTTTGCTCTTCAGTTATCTTTGTTACTCTTATGCCTTGAGAGAATAGAATATTTTGGAATGCCTAGTTGTTTTTCATTCCTAAGGATCTGTTTTGCTTCCTTTGTAGTACGCAGAACTCAAACCAGTTCCTTGCTTGAGCTACTCAGATGCTGTAAAGCTTAGGGAAAGCTGCGTTACTCCTATTTTAACGCAGGTACTTGGTAGTTCTGGTTGCTCTTTGATACTTACCGGAGTACCTTCATTTTGATTATAGATAATTCTTTATCTCTTCTCTATTACATAAATTTTCTAAGACATAATTCTGATTAGAGGAATGGGTGTTAATGGTTTTCGTCATTAGTATTTGGAAATTGAATCTATAAACTAGCTTGATTTCAATATAGTATGTTCATCTTGCTTACACAAAAGTTGAGTTTACTTTTCCTTTTACCTATATGACATGAAATTGTAGTCTTCTCAGTGCATATAGGATGTTAAACTTACTTCTCGTGAATTGTAAATGTGTTGGGCTCATCTTTCTTTTATTTAGGTTAGAAATGATGTTACGAGATACCGTTATGGAGATGAACAACATTTGGAAGAAGCACTAAAACGGATCTTTCAATATGGACTGGTAAGCTATTTTATTGAAGCACAACAAGCATTTTTACTTCCGCTTTAAACCCAACTGTTTTGGCCATAAGGGAGGAGGAATCCCAAGACGTAGTGCACCTATCTTACAGATGATAAAAGAAGAGGTAAATTTCTTCTTATGCATGACTTAATTATAAAAGAATCTCGTTATCTTACTTGCATTTGACATGGACATTGACTGATAAAACTAAACTTACCTGGATTATTTTCGATAACTCGTGTCCACAGGTCTTGACCGATGGTCGTTACTGCCTGGTTCTTGTATTTGAGGCCAAAGCTCTGAAGTTGTCAGATTTCGAACAAAGACAGGTAAGGGTTAGATCCATAAACCGCACGTAGGAAATTATCTTAATTAGCTTTGATTTCGTCTTTGAGAAGTATAGAAATACATAAAGCTGAAAGCCTGAAACTGATACTATAAAGCATAATAATCTTGTTTTTGATAGGCTAAATTCACTTCCTTCTTTGGACCAAACATCACTGCAGAAGTCGGTAAGTAGTAAATCAATTCGTTATTCATGTTTCTTTTCTTTTTTTTTTCTTTTTTTATAAAAATTTTCGTGTTCTCGGTTACTAAATTGATTTATTAATCATAAAAATTGCTTTTGGATTAAAGGTAAAGGAGAAAGTGAGAATCTCTATGAAGTAAGACTGATTTCCAACTTATCCACCAACTCGGTATCTTCTACCTCTTGAATATGAACAAACCATATATATACGGCAGCGTTTCGATATATGTAATTTATCGTTTTGCTCTTCTATATCAATCATTTTATATAATCATCCAATGTATAAAAGTTCATACTGTCTACAGAAATCGCCATTGGAACCAGCCTTACCTAACCGTCGGCCAGATTTGTTAAAAAAAATCACTTATCTTCGCAAACAACTTTACGAACTCGTTTACATTATTTTTCTATTTTCTAGCCTCCTAACGGCTTCTGGGAATTAAGAAAAGCTTTAATAATGTTTTCAAAGAAATGGGAAATCCTAACTCTAACAAAGACCAATTTTTTATGTCAGTGATAGTCTCAACCAAATTGAAGGTTACCAGAGTTCATTACTATTGGTATTAACACAGTCACATACAAAAAACCGGTTAAAGTCCGTTCAAACAATTTTGTTAAGTGGGCTTAAATGGGCTTACGAGTATAGCAGAGTTAGAAAAAGAAAGTATAAATGGGCCTTGAGTTTTAAGCTTTTACTTAAATCATTCAATTAGAGTCCATTTATTAAGCAAAGTTCCTTCTTCTTTCTCTGATATTTGCTTTTGCTTGCTTGCCCAGAAAGTCGCCGAGAAAGTTAAAAAGTAGAACGGCGGAGTAAAAAAAAAAAAGAGAAGAAGACGAGAAATGGAATCGACGAAGAAGATAGCTCATGAGATCGGAGGTGTGAAGAACGATGCTCTTCGCTTTGGTCTTCACGGTGTTAAGAGCGATATTATTGGATCTCATCCTCTCGAATCAGCCTACGAATCTGTAAACTTTTATATTCCCATCTCTTTTTTTATGGAAATTAGGGTAATAAAGTGGTACTTAGTGTGTTTGATTAACGAGCTTCGTTTCTTCTATCGTCAGTTTCGTTGATTTAATTAGAAAATTTGAGAAGTGATTGGGATTTTTCAGTGTTTCTTAATTTCTGAAAAAAATTAGTGTTTAATTTTGTGTTTCAGGGAAAAAAATCAGAAGAAGAAATGAAGAGGAAAGTTATAACGCATACTTATGGAGCTGCTCTTCCTTTGAAGATAGATTTTGATCGGCAAATCCTTTCTAGGTATGGATCTTAAATTCTCTGAATTATAATGTTATTAGATATGAGAATGTGTGATTAAAATCTTCATTAGTTGCTATTAGATTCATGTTTGATATGATCAATTGCTGTTCTGAATTTTAAAATATGATTAGTAGAAATATGTATATGAAATTATGAATCATCATCATAATGATTATATTTATATTGGAATTTCAGAACCATAAGCGTATAGTGAAAGCTCATTAGATTTTCAGATTATATAGAGTTTGAAGTATTCACATAGCACGTGAACTTTTATTATATTCAGGTTTCAGAGACCTCCTGGACCAATTCCGTCGTCAATGCTTGGCCTTGAAGTCTACACAGGAGCTATAGATGATTTTGGTTTTGAGGATTACTTGAATGGTAATTGTTTTACAACGCTATATCCATTTTGTTGTGCCTTTACAACTTCATTTACTCGTTAGATTGTTCAATGTCTACTACAAATCATTGAGCATTGCTCAAAAAGTGACTGTCACATTAACCAACCATCCTCATTATTGCAGAAAGTTTAACTCTCTGTTTAGTATATCAGAGAAATGTGGTTCTTTCAACTTATTTATTTTCCTCAGTTTTCATAATTTAATCCGTTGCTCTGATAAAATGGTATATAATCCGCAGATCCTCGTGAGTCAGAGACGATCAAACCAGTTGACTTACACCATGCCATGGAACTTCGACTTGGTCTCTCCAAAGGCCCAGCTTGCCCAAGTTTCATGTAGGTCTCATAATCAAAGTATTTCATCTTCAGGTCTCATATACTTCTGAATCCTCAAATCTAAGTAAGATCATGTTATGAAGTTTCATCTGCTTGTTGTTTGATCTTTTTTTCTATGTACTCGTCTCCTTTCTCTTTATCGGTATATGCCTGAACATGATAAAGCTCATGAATTGTTGTGTTTCAATTCTGATCTCTCTGTATTGTTGCTGATCTAGTAGCCTAGTAGTAATGGTCTTGTGGCTTCTTGTAGCGGCAAAATTAGATGCATGTTTTTCTAAGTTAAATCTTGGTCTAGGAAAATTAAGATTTTTTGAATCTGATAATACTGAATTTTTAAATGTCAAAAGAGTTTATTTCCTGTATGTCAAAACTTAAAACTCACCCCCAAAAAAAAAAAAATGATTTTTAGCATCAAAACGCATGGAGATACAAGTTAAGATATAGACACAGGTCACACAACACACAAAAGTATCAATGTAATAGACGGAATCAAAAAAAAAAAACATTACAATTTTTAATATTTTCATAAAATAGTCTAATCCAAGTTGAATTATAATATTTTTTTAGCCAATATAACCTGAGTGATAGCTCGATTGACCCAAAGCTTTGGATGCTAGATTTTGTTCCATTAAATAAATGGCGATGGATTTAATTAATTATAGAAAAATGTAACCAAGAAAAATAAAAGAACAAAGGAGGACGGACTGTTTTAGACTTTTAGTGACTGGACTGTCAAGATCAGCTCAAATCTTCGGATTAATCTTGAATAAAATAAATTAATATATAAACAAACAAAAACAAAATAAATAAATAAAGTGAATAAAAACCCTATTCCCCGTTTTATTCATCTGGGAAAAAACAAACAAAATTCGATCCCCAAAATATTTTCCCGAGAAAATTTGCTAATATTCCGTCTAACAGCCGAGAAAAAGCCATAGTAACCTAAACACTACTAATCTTCTCTCTCCGCGCGATGGAGTCTCGACGGAATCCTCGCGCCGTAGTCGACCCAAAGGTCCGACAAGTTGGTTTCTTCACATCATCTCAACCCGATTCAACTCAACAACAACAACCCGACCCGATCGCCGCATCCGCCGCTTCTTCTCCTCCAGTTCCCACCATTTCTCCTTCCGGTAACTCACTCTCCCCCGTCATGATTCCTCCGCCTCGTCACAATTCCTCTGATACCTTCCCTCTTCGCGGCGCCGTTGCTGCTTCTTCAGCCGTTTCTCCTTCTTCGTTTTCTAACTCCAGTCGCCGTGATTTCCCTGACGGATCGATGATGGCTTCTCCTGGACGTGTTTCTAGGGGTAGTTTCGTAAAATCGTCTGTTCCTGTTGCTTCTTCACTTCCTGGTGTTGGAATTGATTCTATGGCTGCGGCTAAATCTAGTAGTGTTCCTGCTACTGGATTAACCACTGTCTCCGTTGTTAATATGCCTCTTGGACTTTCTGGTAATCTTCAATTTGTTCTTGGAATCATAATTTATTGATTCTCTTTGTTAGGAGACTGACTGAGATTGAAATTATAAAATCTGCTTCTTTGGAGATTTGAAGGTTAATGGAATCATAATGGTTTAATTTCAGAGGAGGTGAATAGTGACCAGAAGAAGAATTCTAAGCCATTGAAAGAGAAAACAACAAAAGCTGAGAGACGAGCTCTTCAAGAAGCTCAAAGAGCTGCTAAAGCAGCTGCAAAAGGTGTGATTTTTCATCAGCTTAGTATAGGGATGGATTTAGCTTTGCGTTTACGCCTTAATTGAATGAAATTTACTGTAGATCTATTGCTGTATTGTGGAATCTTCTTGCATTTCGTAGTATCTTTACTTATTTTGTGTAATTCTGTGATATATCAGCTGAAGGAGGTGGGAAGGTACCACCAGTGACTTCAGGCTCTGTGGCTGGAACAAGTGTTAAAGCTGCTAAACCAGCAAAGCCTACTTCTCAGAAGAATGATGTTGTTGTTGCTGCTGGAGCATCTGAAAAGAAGGGTGGTCCATCTGAGAAAGAAAGAAAGAAAGATGCTCCTCATCCCCGCATGCAATATGATGATGAGAGTAGGGTTGTGAAGGCGAAAAGACGTGCTGTTGTAAAACAGACTGAGGCTAAAAACAGGGTTGAGCTATTTAGACATTTGCCTCAGTATGAGCATGGGACACAACTTCCTGATCTCGAGACTAAGTTCTTCCAACTGGACCCTATGCATCCTGCTGTATACAAGGTATTTTGGATCTATCGATAATCTCCTTGTTAAGATAAGGAACCGTTTGTTCTGATGAGTGGGTGATATTGGTTCATTAAGATGAATGTTACTTGTGCACTGAATGAGTCTCAGTTGTTGTGGTCATCAGGTTGGTCTTCAATATCTTTCTGGGGATATATCTGGTGGCAATGCTAGGTGTATTGCAATGCTCCAAGCATTCCAAGAGGTTGTCAAAGATTATTCGACGCCGCCTGAGAAGACTCTTAACAGGGACATGACTGCGAAAATAAGTAGCTACGTCTCATTCCTAATAGAATGCCGTCCGCTTTCAATTAGCATGGGAAACGCAATCAGATTTGTGAAAAACAGGATTGCAAAGCTGCCTATAACACTTACCGAATCAGAAGCTAAAGCTGCTCTTCAATCGGAGATTGAAGGGTTCATTAATGAGAAGATCATAGTGGCAGATAAGGTGATAGTCAAACATGCTGTTACTAAAATAAGAGACGGTGATGTCCTTCTGACCTATGGATCTCCAACTGCTGTTGAAATGGTATTATTACATGCACATGAACTAAAGAAAAATTTCCGTGTCTTGGTTGTGGATTCTCGTCCAAAGCTTGAAGGGCAGCTACTGCTTCGTAGATTGATCAAACGAGGGATTAACTGTACATACACTCATATAAATGCCATTTCTTATATCATGCACGAAGTCACCAAAGTGTTTTTGGGTGCCTCATCAGTTTTGTCAAACGGAACAGTTTACTCAAGGGTTGGGACCGCTTGTGTTGCAATGGTTGCAAATGCATTCCGTGTTCCTGTGCTTGTATGTTGTGAAGCCTACAAGTTCCATGAGAGGGTACAATTGGATTCCATATGCTCTAACGAGCTCGGTATGCATCATATCTCTATCAGTATTTTGTATCTTATACCTCTGATTTTGTTTTACCTTACCTTGGAGTTGGATTCTCGTTTTTCTTTTCTTGTAGGTGATCCAAATGCTATTTCGAAAGTATGTGGAAGAGAAGACATAAACTACTTAGACGGTTTGACCAACAATGCAAACCTGCAGTTTCTGAATTTGATGTAAGCTTGTATAACCCGAGAAGTAAAACTATGTGCTCTTAATACTATTCTTCTCTGCCGCTAAATCTTTTTATGGTTTTACTAATGACAGGTATGATGCTACCCCGTCAGATTACATTTCCATGATAATCACAGACTATGGCATGGTGAGATTAATCATTCTCGTTAAAACATCAGAGATTATTTGTATGCATGCACATAGACAAGTATATAACAACCACGCACTAGGATCCTGAAATTTTATCCCTCAACACAGTTTTTGCATTCGTTCATAATCTCTAAACATCGAACATTGACCGTGTTTTCTTTTTCAGGTACCTCCCACAAGCGTGCCTGTGATTGTGAGAGAATATCAGAAAGAACACGTGCTTGTCTAAGCAAAGCTCTGCTTCATAAATTTTTGCCCTTATCAAAGGTGAAAGCTCTTCTTCTCCATCCCCTTCCTCTAGCTCAGGCTCTTCTTGTCACAACCCGCATAGAATAACTACCGGCACTGCCTCCCTCACTCGCTTCTTTTCCTGAGTACCGGATTCAATTTTTTTGGCCTTGACATGTTTTTGTTAGAAACTTTTGACTCTGTGAAGAGTGCGATTCATCATCCGCCTCTCCGGGAAGATTTTATCGATATCGGTGATGTTTTTCTTTGTCTGTGATGTATGAGTGAAAGGCTTCTCTTGTTCTCCTTTCTCATGGAGGTTGAAACAAAACAACTTTCTCAAAGTCTTTCTCATGGAGGTTGAAACAAAACAATCTTTCCCATATGACTACAAGTGTTCTCATAATGTTGTCGCGTTGGTCGTAAAAATCACTTCAAATAATCTCTATTTCATCACAAATCGTCTCTAAAATGAACAATGTTTCGATCAGGTCAAAATGTTAAAAACATTGTGATAGTGCAAATATCATTTTGAGGTTTTAGTTTATTGTGTGAGAACTTGAGTCTTGCCATTGACTGGAGTAACCGCGCCGAGAATCACGAAACCACCAAGAATAAGAATCAGAATGCCGGTTGTGTTAACTAACATTGCCTCTGTGGAATAGCGAGTGATCACCTGATTGACTTGCAGGAACGTCAACTTCTCAAGTATCCCTGTGGTTGCAGTCATAATGGCCAATGCATATATGTAAATCCCTAAGAACACATGCCATGACATCAAACTGGCTCGGCTGTTTCTTGAACCGCCCGGGTACCAATAAGTCACAAAACCTGCAGCCCACTGTTTGTAATAACAGCATTAAGTTCTTGGTTATGTATTAGAGTAACGGCAATTGTAGTTTTAAGAGAAGAGAGTGTATACCTGGAAAGCGAAGAGGAAAAGACAAGCTAGGCCGAGCCACGAATGGAGACTATAGAAATTCTCGATCCCTTTGTCTATATGGAACTTGAGAGCAGCCCATACTCCAATAAGGCTTAGGATAAAGGCTGTGAATTGTAGTGTGAGATGAACCAATTTCTTCAAGTTCTTCGTACCTTGAACTGACTTGTATGCTAACATTGCTGCATAATATCAATTCACCCAAATGTTACAAACAAAAAAATTGAAGACCATAAAGTGTCAAGGTCTCTTTGACGAACTAAGAATGTGATAATCGATACTACAAATCCTAAACCTCTAGACATAGCTGCATCATTTCAATGTACCAAATGTTAGAAAAGTGAAATTGGTCTCTTTGATGAATGAAGAAGAATACGGTAATTGAACATCAAAACTGATATTAAGATTCCTAAACCTCTTCAAGTTAGAATGATCAATAAGCTGGCTCAATGAATGAAACAGCTAACAAGTTTCAAGTATTGTTCTATTGAACCTATGAAGATAAGATACAAAACTTCCTACAAACACTAACAAAACATTCTAAAGAAAATAAACATGAATTAATAGTGTCAACAAATATATCTAATAAGCATAAGGAAATTATTTGCTTACCTTCGCCATTGAAGAGTATGAGACCAATCACCATCATCACTGGATGAACCTGCAAACAACATATTTGACATCAATCAGATTATAATCTTTGGCTTATGATCACACACAGAAAAAAAAAAAAAAAAGTAAAAATCCAAACTTCAATTCCACAACACACGAAATCAACAAAAAGAACATTTGATCCAATCCAATTCCCAATTTTCAGAAAATTTAAATCAGTCAACACAAAACCAATCAGTAGAGCAAAATCAAGAGAGATTGTTACATTAAAGATGAGATCTTTGTTATCGGAAGAAAGAGCTAAGCCTCCTCTGTAGTGAACAGTCCATGTCAAAATCAAAGCCGTAATGATGAAACCCAGAATTCTCACTACCAAGAAGATCGGAAACCCACCAAGCATCGGAACCGCCATATTATGCCCAGAAATGCGAGTAAATTATACTTTTTACGGCGATCAAAATCAAGATAAATTAGGGTTAGGGTTGTAGTAGTATTTAGTCGAATTTGGGGATTTCTGAAATGAGAACCACCGTCTCTGTTTAGATCGGCGATGCAGAGAATTTCAATTACTCTACTTTGAGGTCAACCAGAGTGATTGATTCGTCACAAAATTATATTAATATACAATTATGCTTTTTTTTTTCTTTTTTTTTGTATTTTTATTTTAGATTCTTTGCTCTTTTTTCTGATTGCTATGTTATTTTTATTTTTATCTAATTAATGAGACATACACAACTTTTGATTCTCTTTCGCGAAAATGGTATCATGTTCCTATATCACAAATTTGGACATTTTCCTTTAAACTATGCATATTTCATTATTTCATAATCAGCACGCCTTTTATATTTACAGTAAATTGCATGTATTGTCACATTACAATATTTATTTCACATATTCTCACTTTGACATTCATGTTATTCATATAACCCATATACTATAACTAACAGTAACACAACATACTATTTGATTTTTGTTTTTGACATCACATAACATACTACAATTTATGATAAATTATTTATCTAACAATCAATTAAAATAACTCATACTTAATTTCTCTTGTTTCAAGAAAATGTAACATAACAACATATATTAATTAAAAAATAGTTAGAAATGTAAACCCAAAGAAAGCTATTCCCTTCCAATCGAAATTTCATAAAAACCAGAAAATAGATTTTTGAAGCAAATTTTACACTTTTCAATAATGACCGTCCATTCAATAAAAACAAGAGTTAATTTTTTAAAAAAAGCCACAATTCAGGCAATGACCTTCGGAAATAGTCATACACTGTACAACCTCGAAGTTTGCCACTCAAACCCTAACAAAAAAATATTTCTACCCTTACTTTTAATGAATCCAATATTTCTTATCTTCTTCCTATTTTAATTTAGCTCAACTCTTATCATCTTCCTCGGCGACGTCTGTCATCATGGACCGAAAGCTCGAAATATCAATCTCTCTCATCTTGCTCGCCGGAAACCACCATTTCGCTTTCGCTGGATTCTTGTGTTTGTTACAGTTAAATTAAAATTAATTTTAAAACCTTAGTCTCAAGTTCATGGATATTCGTCAATCACCATCCTTTTAGTCATTCGATGTTTTCAATTGAATATGTGATTTTCATTCCTTAAGCTCATTATGGGTTTAACTATTAAGGGTTTTTTTGGGACATTTTGGGTTTTGCCGAAAGTAATTGACTTTTATACGCTTCTTAAATTTTGGTTTGAAATGGATAACCCATCAGTGTAGAGAAAACTCGAATGTTGTTGAATCAGATCTTGCCCACTCGATTGTTGAATATTTTTGGTAGAATTTAATCAGATGTGTCTTGTTTGGTAGGTTATTATGAATTCGGGTTAAGGTTCTACATTATTAGATTTTGTTTCTTTTTGGATATGAGTAGCCTCACAATATTTCTGCTCTTGCCTTGAATTTTGCCACTGCCATGGATATAATTATATGAATTGTGGAAGCTTAATTATATGAATTCGTAGAAAGATCCTGAATAATGGCAGTTGATTTTGTTAATTACTTCAGTCACGTTGTACTCAGAAATGCATACCTCTTAGTCCATAAATATTCACTTTATGCAATTTCATCAATATGGTTTAGATCAGAGGTCTTTTGCTGACTTTTTTTTGGTCTTGCTCTAGTTTATGCGTTTTAAAAAGTGTACATTTGCATTAGAACAAGTGTAGAAATATCATTAACATTGGACTCTGAAATTCATACCTCTTAGTTGCAGGGGTAGCTGAAACAACCGCACCCAAT
>VBRH01001364.1:19740-33996 GCA_014578085.1 Cardamine resedifolia
AAACTGACATCCGGGGCTTTCCAGTGATATGTAGATCGTCTCCTAACTCCCTACGGTTCACCAGGAAACTGCCGTTGAAGTTTGACGGCGGTGAACTCTGATTTGCAAAATTTCGCCTCAGAAGAATGGCCATAACTTTCTGACCAAAATCTTGAATTGAAATCGGTTTGCGGCTATGGTTAGATACAGATTTCGTGTATCTCTCCATAATATTTCAGATCAAAAGGATTCGATTGATCCTCCGATCCTCTTTTCTCCTAGAACTGATCGGATCCGGCTTTGATTGAACGGTTTTGGGAGAAAAATCATATCTCGCAAAATACTCAACTAAAAATGACGAAATTTGGTAGATAATTCGATAAGAGATTGATGAACTTACCCACAAATTTTTGGCTCAAACAAATCTCGATAGCTAGGCCGATCGTGCCTCCAAACTCTCTTGATCTCGCAAGATCAAAACTCCACAACTCTCTTCTCTCTTCTCCTCTCTCTCTGTCTCTCCCTCAACACCAAAACTGAAACTCACGCTCAGGGAAAGAAGAAGACTTTCAACCAAGTTTTCCGAAATTACAAACAAAGTCCTTCGACTTTTACAGCTTTACAATTCGACCCCAAAACTTTTTAACTGCTTTATGACACCCCGGAACAAACCCGAATCAATTATTTCAACCTCATAATTAATTCTCCGAGATTTGTCTAAGGTTCATAAACCCGAAGAAATTCCGAAATAATTAAAATTAATTAATTTCCGGAACGCGGGCGTTATAGTAGCTATACTACTCATTGGCAGAAACTTTCTGACTGCTAAAACTTTTGCAGTTGGTGTGATCCTAGCCAGAGGGTTTGTTCAGATGTTGGTGGGTGGCACGAAAGCTTTGAACAATCTGTGCTTACCAGATTTTTTTTAGTATACAATATTAAGAATTTTTGTATTAAACAATATTTCATGGATGAAATCTTGATTGTGAATTATCCAATATTTTTTTTGTTAAGATGTCAACTATGAATTTTATCCATCTTTTTCCGCAGACAAAATATTTGTTCGTGTGTTTGTCCACGAGAGTTGAGTTATATATATATGTATCTCATGTTTTAAAATACTTAGGGGGACATATTGGATATACATGATTTGGATTTATTTGAAGAAAATTAAATTTTAGAAAAATTTAATGGAATTTTATGATTTTCGATGATTTAAGTCAATTTCGTAGAAACTACTACAACAAATTTCAAAGAATTTAAATGGATAATTACTGATTAGTAATATTTTCAGGATATTTTAAAAATTAAAACCAGCTGAAATTAAAAAAAATATTGTATATTGAATTATGGTTCTCGAATTCTAGTTATCGTTTCTTCTCCATTTGGGAAATTAAACTTGGATCTATACTATTTTAATGGAACATAACAAATCGTATATATTTTTCTCTGATAAGCCAATTACAATTTTCCTAGAATAGACTAATGGATACTTTAGATTGTGGATTGGATATTGGAGAGGAGACGAGAAGATTTAGAGGAGAGTTAAAGAAGACCGTGGTCGGAGAAAAAGATGAGTTGTTGTTAACTTGTTATTGATAGTGGAAATACTGGTGGTAAAACCAATTTTGTTTGAGTGTTTAATAATAGTTGGAAGACTTCTTTTTTTTTTTTGAATACCACCATGTGAGGTGGTATTTGTACCCACTCTTTATTAACTACAAATTGTCTCTCAAATAATTTCAAATCATTTTTCATTTAATTATGTGATGAAATCCTTATTTTCAATAAGACAAGATTTCATTACATTTTTACAAATGATCAATCCAATAAGACAAGATTTTATCACCTTTTGTAAAATCACCAATCCAATATGGGATGATTTGGATAAAAAATGAAATCATCATAAATCTTTGATCCAATATGCCCCACTTAGTGTTCATTAATCAATTTGCGTTCACTATTTTTCAACTAATGATTAGAGTAATCTTGTTTAGATAGTAAATAAATCAAAATATGTGTATTTTGATGTGGAAGAAAAGCACAATCTTTTTGTGTTATAAGTGAGTTTTTTATCATCAACAATTTTTGTGTACCATAAATATGTTTTATTTTATAATAATTTACACATAGTGAATTGATTGTAAAATATCTTTTTTAAAAGGTTTGGATTAGATTTTTACTATGAGAGTAATTAAAATATATATATTGATTGGGTTCTCCATTTATAATTTAGGGTTTTGTTTATCTTTTTTATATGTCTTTTATAGATGATCGGCTTTGATCGGCTGTATAATTCATAATTTTCTTCTTTCATGATCTAGTAAGTACAACTTTTTTTGCTTGGATTCTCTACGTATAATTTAGGGTTTATTTTTCTTTATTTTTTAAAATTTAGGGTATTATAATAATTTACACATAGTGCATTGATTGTAAAATATATTTTTTAAAATGTTTGAATTAGATTTTTATTATGAGAGTAATTAAAATATTTTTCTTGGGTTCTCCATTTTTAATTTAGGGTTTAGTTTCTCTCTTTTATATGTCTTTTATAAATGATCGGCTCTAATCAGCGGTTTAATTCATAATCTTCTTCTTTCATGATCTAGTAATTAAAACATTTTTGCTTGGGTTTTCTATTTATAATTTAAGGTTTCTTTTTTTTATATGTCTTTTATAGATGATTGGTTCTGATCGGTTGTATAATTCATAACCTTCTTCTTTCATGATCTAGTAATTAAAACATTTTTGTTAGGGTTCTCTATTTATAATTTAGGGTTTCTCTCTTTTATATGTCTTATATAGATGATCGGTTCTGATTGGCTGTATAATTCATAACATTCTTCTTTCATGATCTAGTAATTAAAACATTTTTGCTTGGGTTCTTATTTATAATTTAGGGTTTATTTTATTTTATTTAAAAAAAAAAATTTTTATGGATGACATACGATTTAGAATATTCCCTTGCATAATCTAATAATTAAAACTTGTTTGGATTTTCTATTTATAATTTATGAGTTATATTTTCAAATGTCTTACCGATGATATATTAATTGGTTTGGATTAATCACATTTTATGTAGAGTTTAGTGTTTTCTCATTTAGAATGTAAATAACACACAACATGAGTAATTTAGTTTTGTGTTATATAATTTTTTTTTTTGACCGGAAGTACATTACACTTAGTGTACTGAAATTTATTCACTAAATCATTATATAGTTTTAAGGGATTATGATTTTTTTTCTAGTCCCTACTATTTCATGGATAAAATATTAATCATAATTTATCCACTATTTTGTTTTTCAATATGAACTATACATGTTTTCCAACTAAAACACGTTTTGGATCTGCAGTTTTACCAGAAATTTATCCACTATTTAGCCAACTAAATCTCTTACATTTTCATTCTTTCTCATCTCTTGAAGCCATATCTCGTCAATTCTCTCCACATTCATTTTCTTTTCACCATCTCTCCTCCACTCATCTTTACTTTCTACTCTCCTTCTCCTTTTTATCTCCTTCTTTCTCTTAATTTGCCATTTTTTAACACAGAGAAACTGAACATTATCTTTCTCTAGGGAATTTCATCAAACAATATATAAGCGTGATAGGGTTCTCCAGTACCAGGTTCAATAATGGAAATCACCAAAATCATCTAGTGTCATAAATTATTCAAAATAGTAGAAGATAACCATAAATCTAAATTAAATCAATCACAAATAAACTCTTAATTCAAATAAAATCTCACCAACAAAGAGAAAGTAAGTCCCACATCGTTGCATAAGAGGAATACAAAAATTAGAAATCGGACCTTGAGAACATAACTGTGATTGGCTTTTCTGAGGCTGCCGCAAAGAATGAAGCCGCCGTTGGATCTGTAGTCAGTATCGGACAAGCACTGTTCGCTTAAGAGAACTGAAATAAAACTATTTCTCTCCTCTTAAAAAAAAAGAAGGTAATTCTTCTTTCCCATCAAAGATAAATTCGTCTTTAATTCGTTAATGTAGTGCATGTACTATTCAAAATGGCTTTTTCCTAAAGCCATTTCACAAAAATGGTTGTTTTCGTAAAACTCTCTAAAAACAATAACGTAACTTAGGCAATTTTCTTACTTTTTTTATTCTTTTTTTTGTTAACGCGTAATGTTTCCATAATGACTATCCTAACCCAAACCAATTGATTGAGTAATATAATTAATTGTTTTAGAGTAGAAGCAAGAGAATCCCCTCGTTTCTTGATAACGCTTTACTCAACACATCTCTCAATATTCCAATTTCACACAACACAAAAATGACGTCGTATAGACTATATATATTCCAAAAAAAAAGAAGAATCTCATAACTTCAAAAAAAACAATGAATCTCTCTCAACTTTTCATCACCATCTTCTTCTTACTCTTCCTTGTCTCACACGTAAACTCAACAACCGATATGATCATCGAACAAACTTGCAAATCATGCGCAGCCAAATCCACAATCTTTGATTACAACTTCTGTCTCTCTTCTCTCAACAACTCACCAATCTCTCTTCCTCCTCCGACCAATCTCTCCTCTCTTGCCTTAGTTCCAATACTCCAAGCTCTCGACAACGCAACAGAAACATCTTCCATCATTAAGCAACTTCTGATAAGCGATGACGACGGTGGTTTCGGCGGTGCTTCCCTCCGTGACTGCCTTGAGCTTTACGAGGACGCGGCGGATAGATTGGAAGAAGCCGTGAGGGTTTTTATTACTAGGAAAGAGTTAGGGACGGTGAATGTGATGGTGAGCGCCGCCATGGAATCCGCCGTGACGTGTGAGGAAGGGTTTGGGGAGAGAGACGGTGACGGTGACGATGGTGGTGGTGAGATGACGTGGACGTCTCCTATTGGTAGTGAGAATTATAGGTTGTTTGAGTTGGGTGAGGTTGCTCTTTGTATAATCAATATGCTATCTTCTTCTGTTACATCTCTGTCTTCTTTTTGATTCGTTTCATTTTTGTTTGTTTTGTTTCAATAAATGATAGTAAAAATAGAAGACTTTTCTACATATGTTTTTTTTATTTATTTATTAAAGTACACTTGTTTATTTTTTTTTGTGTAAACTTTTGTGCCGACATATTTCAACGATCATAGAGATCGCTTTACAAAGAAAATTTAGTTTATTTTATGTTTGTTACAAGTAACGGCTTAATTTCATATGATTGTGATAACTTACAACTGCAACAACCGTAAGTTTTTTTTGTTTGTTTTCCCTAAATATTACTATGTGAATTTCTAAATTATATATTTTCGTATTAAAGTTTACATTAAAATGTCTTTGTAAACTATGTAGTTTTTATGTTTTAATTGGCTATTTAGGTAGTTTTACCCAATTCATATTTTTGGGTAGTTTTTCTAAAAACTATGTCGGTATACTCCTACACCTTACATGGTGTAAAGCTCTTTTTTTGTGTAAAAAAAAAAGTGCACACCGATGTAAAAGTGTACGTCAACTTGAAGGTGTTACACTTTACCTATTTTGTTATAAAAACTACCCAAGAAACTACCCAAAACTACCAAAAAATATTAATCGGGCAAAACTACCTAAACCGTAAATTAAAACATAAAAACTACCATATTACCCAATTTGGGAAAATTTGAAAATAAAGTAAGTTTTTATTAGAGAAATAAGTAGTTTTTAGGGTAGTTTGTGTATTAGAATAGTTTTTAAAAATAAATCTCCCTATTTTTCTAATAAAATTACCCAAAAACTACCCATTTCTCTAATAAAAACTTAAACTACATATTTCTCCGATAAAAACTTAAAAACTATCATATTTCCTAAATCACCTAAAAAATTTGAAACGCCATTTATTTTAAATGGGGAAGTAACATATTAACGTTACTTTTTTTCTTTTTCTTTTTTTGGTTAAAACGTATTAACGTTACATAGCATTAAAATATAGATCTCTTAAAATAAAAATAAAAACTTAAAAGACAAAGATTTGCTGAAATCAAATACACTTGGACCTATAGAGAACAAAATGAAGCGGCAGATATCATGGCAAAGATGGGTCTCATAGGAGATTTAAATTTTCAGTTCTTTTTCTTTGTTCCTAATCAGTTAACAGATGTGCTAACTTTGTATGTTATGATTATGATCAATGAAATATTAAGATGTTAAAAAAAAAAACAAAAACTTAAAAGACATATCCAAAATAGTACAAACCTTTAGCTTCAAAAGAAAACTTGCAAGAGCAAATTAAAATTCCATTTTTGTAGTTTCATCATATCTTCTGGCAAAATGTTACTAAACATATAAAATCAAAAGTCTGATATAATAGAAAAAAAGCTTCCACTTTCATGGACATGATACAACAACAAATCCAACATAAGAGAGCAAAAGAGAGACTGTAGAAAAATGAAACCCTAACTAAACCTCTAACATCACACCTCCACATACACATACACAACTAACAATCTCACCATTCATCTTCTGCTGCTTAATCTATAAGACCAATCACGATCATCCCTGTCCCTGTCCCTGTCCCTGTCACTGTCCCAGTCCCAGTCCCTGTCTCTGTCCATGTCCCAGTCTCTGCCCCTATCCCTGTATCTGTCTCTATCTCTATCCCGGAAATCAGCATCATAACCAGAGTAATCCCTCTTACTTCTTTCGGATAGAGATCTATCTACGCCCGGGCTTCTTGATCTAGATCTATAATCTTTTGAACCATATCCGTAATCATTTCTACTGCCATACCTTGGAGGATAACTGGATGGTTCAACACCGAGAGGACCATCCTCTCTGTAATCATGTCCTCTGCTTGTTCTTTGTTGTTGCCATCGGCCACTTCTGCTGTTGTTCCTATATGAAGGTGCAGCTTCCCATACCCACTGATCTGCGTTTTCTGGCAAGGGAGCATTAATCCCCGGAAACTCAACTGTCTTTTTCATTTGAGGCTCTGGAGGGTTTGCTTTTTCCAGGATTTCTCCATCCTCACTCTCTATTTCCTCCCGAGTCTCCAGCTCTTCTCCAAATATAGTGATTCCAGACGAATGATCATCTTCTGGAGCTAGAGACGCAGCACATGAAGAAGCAGACACAACAGAAGGTGTGAGAACATCTGGTATAGTTTTGATGGACATGAACGATAACATAATAGAGGAAAGCTTACCTAAGTATCCTGGAGGGTACCCAATCTCTCGCATTCTGTAATGCCACGGAGGAGGGTCTAGTTCCTTCACAAGAGGAAGAAAGGAACTGATTAGTATAGCAATTCAGCATATGGGTAAGACTATACAGAGCAAAAAAGGAAATTACCCCAAGATTCAGAAGCTGACGTGTCTCAGCATCAAGTGTGCCAGGTTTCAAGCCATCATACTTTCCAGTTTGAGGTTTTTGATAATATCGAGATGGTAGACGGGATCCACTACTCTGATTTCGTTTAGATTTCTGAAGCTTCCTGGCACTATTAACCGCTGAGCGATCAAAAGGCTTAGGACATTCTCTTAAGGAATGACTATAGCCACCACAATTGAAGCAACGTGGAGGGTCATCATCAATAATTTCCAATCCCCTGGAACAATAAATGTTAGGTCATTAAATGTTACAAGAATGCACCCATTGCAAGATCATTAAAACATTCACTGTTAGGTCATTCTACAACATAACGTAAGCAAATTACCCATCCAGATTTTTTGAGCCATCTGCTGAATTTAAACCAATTGCAAATTTACGGTCATAAAGAGGAGTGGTGCTACTTTCCACTAGAACAAAATCTTCCAACGGCTTTGGACCAGTTTGGTTGTCGATCCAGAATGACTGCATATACAAGAACGCAAAAGTTAAAATGCCATAAAGATTATTGATATGAACACCGAACAACTTTTAATAGTGTTGACAACATTTTCACTCACCACAGACGAAGTCTTCTTCAATCCAACACGTAAAGCGGGAAAATATGTCTCCTCACCAGATTCTAATGGCTGTTCTTGATCCTGAACATATAAACAATGAAAAGATTCTACCTTAAAATTTCACACATGATAAGTCAGAGTTTTTTATTCAAATAGAACCTAGTCTACAAACAAGTGGCCCCATGTGAGGTATGAAATCTTATCATAGAAACTAAAAGATTTCCATATTAGGGACTATGATACGCATGCCTTAGTAAATGCTAGTTCTGTTTTACATATACCAAACTGTTGGTTCCTCAATACTCATATGACTAGGGCCTATCTAATGCAAGGATAGAAAATTCTAGGTCCACAGCATGCATGAGTATAATATTCTTGCACACTTCCTTGGCTTAGTTCCCAACAAGAGTTCTCTTAACCACAATATTGATAAATGATAACATTCGCTTCTATATTGTCTACAAATAACATTTTAGAAGAGAGTAAAATGACCTTCTCCATTCAGAGATACCTGAGCCAAGGAAGTACTTTCTGCATCCCATTCTGACCATTGCTGCAATAAACTTTCCAATTTCTGCTTACTAGCTCTGAAAAATGCAGTCCATTATGAATTAAAACAAAGGTAAAGCCAGGAATCACATAAATAACAGCAATGCTTAAGCATTCCAGTTTTAAAGTTCATAAGTAAACACCATTTCATGTAACTAAAAATAAATGCAATTGAGTTATTATAACTCTTTTTGCATCTAACCTTGTTAAGTGCTTATAAGTAACATGGACTGTAGGTTGCTTTTCATCAGACAATGTTCGGGGTCTTTTAACACCTGATTTAGCTGACACGAGGAATTATGGAAAAAACAGAAGAAGAAAAAGAAAAGTAATCACGAACATTCAAGTCTGAGACTCTGAGTAGCAAACAATTACAGACATATTTAACAAACATAGTGGCAGGACTCTTATCAGAGCAAAAGAAGGATACAACTAACATCCAAAATGTTGCTGTGAATAAGAGTCTCCTTTTGGATACTCACTTTCTCTTCTACCGCCACAGTTTCAACACTCGCATTGAAAACATCACTAACCTGCTCAGTTCTCAGATTCTCTTCCACTAGATCCGAACCAGAATTATTCGAAGTTGGTAGGTCAAGAACATCCTCAGCTTCCATTTTCAAACAAAACTGTGAGCTTTATCATAAAAATACCCTGTTAAAAGAAACAGACAGTATCATAAATGCGAAAGCAAAGATACACATTAAATCATATTTCAAGAACCAAAAAAAAATCATATCCAAAACAAGATTAGACCTTTAAGCAAAGAATCAACAAATTTCAAAATTTGATTAATGTCAAATCTCAATCTAACAAAATTTAAGCTCCTAGAGCGATTTATTCAATCACAACCTCTTTCGCCTACCCCAAAACCAAATGAAAATCTATAAAATTAGGAAAAAACCAAAACGTTAAGCAACAACAACCAAGACTATATTACTTCAAGATCATTCTCCATCCAATTTCAATCAATTTGTGAAAAAAAACTAGGGTTTTAAAATTTTACTAAAAAACAGTGACCAACGCTTAATCTACTCAATTCGAAACGTAAAGCATATACTCACGTCACAAGAACTAAAGAAAAATTTCGAAAATTTCGAAAATTTGAAGGGGGAAGATAAAACGACACGAAGGCTTCGAGGACAACAAATCTTTTCTGATTATTCCCAAAGTAATCAAAATTTATGATAAATTACGAAGATGGGAGAAGAAAGAAACAAGAAATTGTGAAGCTTGGAAGATTTTCATAGAGACTTTACCTACTCAATGGAGTTTGCAGAAGAAATGAGTGAAGAAGAAGAAGAATGGCGAAATAGATAGATAGATCTGTGAGATTTAAAAAGGAAGGCTTTTTTATTCATCCGCGTAAGAGTAAGAGATAATTATCCAATGCTACGCAGAACATTCATGTTACTATGAACCTAGTCAACTTACCAAATGGTGCGATGTCTTGATTCATGCCTTTGAAAAGTTGGTCAAAGTTATATGATAAATTTATACATCAATTATACCTCCGTGTAGATTAATATATGAACTAATAAAAATTTTGAATTTAGTATTTGATGTATGAAAGTTGAGCCTATTTATACTTTTTCCCTAACCCCGATAAATTGACGTTAATTTTTTATGACGTGGCTATCTAAGTAATTGATGACTAATCCACGTCATGCTCAAACTGACGTCGTTTTAAGCATTTAAAATCAAATAAAATTGTGCTAAAACAACACTCAAACCCATGACCTTTTATATGAAATTTATGTTCAATACCAATTGTGTTATAGAACTTATTGTTACTAACACAACACGCAAATAGATAGATATATATAGATATATATATATCCAGATTTCAGATTTTCATCATCATCATCTTCTTCTTTAACTTCTAACTTGGTAAGAAAGACATAGATTTAGGGTTTTGCCATGAATAAAACGATATTCTTGCTAATTTATTACATATATGTGGAACACATATGTTGGACTTCTCGAATCACGACCAACTCCTCTCTCCGATGCTTTCCTTATCAATGGCCTTGCCGGAGATTTATATCCTTCATCTAAGAACAATATTATCACTCATTCTTTATTTGATAAATCAAAAATTAATGCAGATTTAATACTGCTAATACAAATCCCTGAATCACCAAACCAAAATCTGAAAAATAACTAATCTTTATCAATCAAAACCTATAAAAATAAAGAAAATTTCATAGAAGAAGAAAAAAATTATCAAATATTGAGCCACGAATGTTAGATTTGAGAACACATAAAATCAAAAGAATCAATACATTTGTCTGCAACCTAAACTACTCCTCCTCCCACCACCACCACCACCACCGTCGATTGATTTCCTTCCTCCTCCGCCGCCATTAATAGCAAAAGCAGCAGCCATGGATATCTTCTTAAGATCTTCAACACTCGCATAACTCTTCCTCGTCATCCCAATCATCCATTTACTCTTCTTCTCTCCACCATTCCTGATACACTTCCTCTCATCGATCCAACAAGCACGCCATCATTTTTTTCTTCATCGACGGTGGAGTTAATTCAGTTCTCCAAGGAATCAAATTCGAATTAACTGGTCGAAGTTCCATAGAAGAGAAATCAGAAACTGATTGAGCCAACTTGACAAAATCCGGATTGAAATAGACTTCCTTCTCATTCACTTTCCCAGCTTTGATCCGAAGAAGATAAAAATTAATTATTATTATTTTGATGAAACAATGTTTTAGGTATATATATATATATACCTAAAACATTGTTTACAGCTGTATATATATATATACAGCTATATATATATATATTTGTATGTTTATGTCAACAATAAAATTTTTTACAGCATATTTGGTATTGGGCGTAAGATTTATAGTAGGGGTCATAGGTTATATATATATATTTGTATGTTTATGTCAACAATAAAATTTTTTACAGCATATTTGGTATTGGGCGTAAGATTTATAGTAGGGGTCATAGGTTCGAGTCTGGGTAAGCACACTATCTTTTTGTCTTTAATTATGTGGATCACAAGTCATCGAGAGTTAACGACGTTACATAAAATATATATATTTTACTCAATTTTGTAAATTAAGGTATTAACATGACTATAGTTCAGGCATGAAATGACCAACTTTCCTCATGCGTTTACTAAAAAGATTTTTGGCCTTTCGAGGATTTATCTAATTTTAAAAATTTTGAATTGTTTTAAATACAAAAATAAATTGGTCGAACAGATATGATTGTTTAAAAATATATAAAATTAAGTTAAATAAAATGTTATCTAGCTCAATATATATATAAAAAAAGTTAAGAATTTTTCTTTTTAATTTTCTCACATCAACCAAAGTTATAATGGCCAAACTACTCCTATGAAATCAAACTTCGAGCAGGGTCGGTCCGACGTTTTCTTATATATGCCTTAAGAAATCAAAACTTTTATTTCCTTTCTATTTTTTTTTGCAAAATTATAAATATTTTAATATAAAGAAAATAATACTAAAAATTTATAATCTTATTTCTAATTCCGTAAACAGTTTATTAAAGAAGAAAAATCCATCAAAAATAAATTTTAGTATTGAAATATAGCTATTTTTACATTTTTCACCGGCAAAATCATCCATCAAACTCATATAGTAGTAGAGCTTTTCAATCATAGATATATCAATTGGTAGCAAAACCATTACATTCAATTAATGTTATGCTAAGTTAAAAACCCACAATCATAATTAATAAAGGTCTAACAAAATTGATCTTATAAAACGATTTTATAAGCTTGAATTTTTTTACTAAAGATGCCCCTAAAATTTTTATGCCCTATGTCATTGCCCGGGATTTGTCTTAGAAATATGTTGAGTATGGAAGGTTTAAAACACTAAATGCTTTAATATCTACTATTCTATGTGTTACATTTTATAAGATGCTTTACCTAAAAATGCGTCTATTAAAGATTTTAATTTGTTTTAAGAATTTATTATTTAGTAGTTGATTTAAAATAATTCAACCAATCACAAAAAGACGGCATAATATAAATGGTGACAAAATATCAATATATTTAAATTTTTTATAGAAACTAATAAACCATCTTATAAAAATGTATTTAATAATTAAATACTTAGTCAAATAACGAAGTATATATAGAACGTAGATGCCACATATTTTAAGGTATATAGATATAGATATATTTTACTTAACGTGAAAAGATATTTATATAGCTAACTAGAAATGCAACATATTTATCTTAATTGGTATATTTTACTTAACATCACTTAATATGTACCTCACTAACTTTTCCATGAATTAGAAAGTCACCCGCAATACATTTTTTTCTATATTGCCGACGTGTTTATGTTTTTCTCAGTAAAAAAACTAACAGAATAACTTCACATTTTTAGGGTTTTCTAAACCCTAAAACCTAAATCATAAACCCTAAAAGTGTGAATATAGAGAAATTGTGCTAATATAAGAGAATAAAATGTTATATGTGGCATAAATGAAAATGTGTGGTAAATGTGACACAAAACTTCATTTTGTGTTATTTAAGAGAATAACCCTTTTTTTTTCATTAAAATACACAAACTCTTAAATTATATCCATTAAACACCCAAGATGTTATTTTTAATTATAAACATTTTTAAACTTTAAAAAAACATATAAAACTCTTTTTTTTAAATAAAAAATGTAGAAAAATCTATAGTAATTCTAAAATAATTATAAACAATAAAAATTGAACTTGTAAATTTTGGGACTGATAAAGAAAAATTCAAAAAAACATAGAAAATTTCTAATAGTCTTTGAAAATTCTAAAACTTCTAAAAGCTAAATTATAAAGTTTTAGATTCATCATACAATTCCAATAATACAGTTATCACTGTTTTCCCAAAAAAAATTTGAACAATAGCATCATAAAATTATATTATTTTAACTATATAACTGTTATATTATTTTTCATGTTACATAGATGAGTGTGTTTTGTGTAAATATAATAACATAATAAGTTAAATATAATTCTGTTACGTGTAATTTTGATGTGAAATATATAACATGTATAAAAAGTTTATTTAAAGTTTTATAATTTTTATAATTTTTTAAAATATAAGAAACTTTATCCTTTTTGGATTTTATTTCTAAATCGAAAATTTTACAATTTTAATATATTATTTTTTATCATTGAATAATAGAATTTTTGCAACTTTTTAGAATTTCTTTAGAATTTTATATTAATTTTATAAAAAAGTGAATTAAAACATTAATGTATATTATTTTCATCAAGAGGGTGTTTAATGGATAAAATTTAAGAATTTGTGTATTTTAATGAAAGAAAATTTAGTTCATGTATTTTTGTGGGTATTTTAAAAGTTCACGTATTTTTTTTGTAGAAATAGATAAATAGTTGGTATATTTTATGGAATTTTACCTTTACTTAACATGTTTTAAGAGTTAGCTTGCTAATTATCTAGTTAAAATGTATATTTTCTTCCACATATAATACACTCATATATATGCAAGGATTTTGGAAAAAACCAGTAAATGATAACTAAATATTTAGTTAGATAACGAAACATATATAGAAAATAACAAAGTATTAGATATATTAAGGAATATGATTTATAAAATAAAATTGTGGAGTTTTGTCTTTTTTTTTTTACCTTGTCTTTTAAACAATGAGAAAATGCAAATTAAATGAATAAGTTTAGATATAAAAATTAAAAGTCAAATAAAATATGTCACCAAAACAATCACATTCACAAATACAGTAAACTCAGTTAAAAAAAAAGGGGAATTTGCAATAGATGACCCTAAACAAAAAAAAATCGTAAAATGACATTCACTAATGTTAGAAAAATATTCCCCCCCCC
>VBRH01001365.1:0-14106 GCA_014578085.1 Cardamine resedifolia
AACGATTTAAACATTTAAACCACTTAAACATTCAACAAACACAACAACAAGGTTCTACAGCTTAACTCAAGCTAACAGTTCTATAAACAGCAAAAACCATAACAACTCCCGAGTCCTACTCATCCCCTCTTCGCCGCTTCGATTCCACGATCACACTTTATCTTTACCTGCATCGACAACAGTGATGCATCAGCGTTTGGAAAACCAAACACTGAGTGGAGTAATCCTCCCGTACAAACATGGATTTAAAACACAGAAATAATGCAGTACAAAAATATGTAAATCATACCACTATCCAATCAATAACATGGCATGACTCTCATCCAATGGTCTACATAGAAAAACATATTAATCTACTCACTATTCTTGAATTATTCTTACGGTCATGCACTCACCTGGATCAAGCACGAAAATTTCCCGAAACCACGTGAGATGAATAACCCCTAAAAAAAATCCCGAATGCGACCTAGAAAATTAAAAATAATCAAAGTTAATTAAAATTAATTAACTCCTAATCACTAATAATTAACTCTTCTTTTCCACTCACTCGCGGCAACTCACGCGGCCACTTTCCCCACTATTCCTCAAAAGCTAAAGTCAACACCTAAAAAACATTACACTCCAAACCAGTACACACACTCATACATCACTACACACACCACTTCATCAACTTTTCTTAATTTTTCATTTCTCCCCCGCCGGCTACACCAACTCCCCATCATGACTTTTCTGGCCACCTCCTCCACTATCAGCCGCGATTTCTTAAACTACGATTCCGGCCAAATTTTTCATCAGAATCCAAATCGGCCGGTGATTCTGGAAAGCTGATATCCGGGGATTTTCAGTGATATATAGATCATCTCCTAACTCCTTACGATTCACCGGGAAACTGCCCTTAAAGTTGGATGGCAGTGAGCTCCGATTTGCAAAATTCTGCTTCAGAAGAACGGCCATAACTTCTTGACCATAGTCCCGATTTTAAAACCGTTTGTGCTATGGCTAGATACTGATGTCGTGTATCTCTCCATAAAATTTTAGATCAAAAGAATTTGATTTGCACCTCCATTTCTTTTTTCTCCTAGAACTCATTGGATCTGTCCTCTTGATCTCACACCACCACCTCCCACAACAAGTTGACAACGAAAAATTAAAACAGAACAAGGCCAACCGGAGCTTACCGTGAAGAGGCGCACTCCCTGCTCACGTAAAACTCTAGCTTTCCAACCTTTCTTCTTAAGCTTCAACTTTCTTAATCTCGCAAGATCCAAGCTTCCCACAAGCTCCTTTTTCTCTTCTTTTCTCTTCTCTCTCTCAAGCTCGCCCTTCACCCACGAAAATGGCAGGTTCTCACGCTCAGGGAAAGAAGAAGAAGAAGAAGTCAACCAAGTTTCCCGAAATTGTAACAAAGTCCTCCGACTTTTACAACTTTACAATTCGGCCCCAAAACTTTTAAAACGATCTATGACATCCTCGGAACAAATCTAAATTGATTATTTCAACCCAATAATCAATTTCTCGAGATTTGTCTAAAGTTCATATCTCGAAAGAATTCAAACATAATTAAATTAATTAATTTTCCGGAACACGGGAGTTACATAAATATTAGGTATTTAAAATGGAAAAACTGTTGATGTTTTTTTTTATGAACAAAGATGTTTTCAGAAGGTTTATGTATATCAAAAAACTGATTCAAATATGAAATACATTCTATTCAGATTTATTTTTATCAACAACATGGAGTAGATTGTATAAGGCTAAGGTCTCATATCGACAACAAACTTCTATTCAGATTTATTTTTATCCTCCTAATTGTATAAGGAGTAGATTGCTTGACGATTATGTAAACAATATCTAATATAAATAAAAATCAGACCTTAAAAAAAACAACATGGAGAAAGTTAGAAATTTTATCAAACATGTGAATTAAAAACACAAAACAAAAAATAATATGAAATAAATTTTAATTTCGAAAACGATAAATAGTATAAAATGGAAGAAGTATTATTAATATTAAATTATATTTAATAATAACCTGATAAAATAAATTTTATAAGATTATATATAAATATTTTTATAATATTTTGATATATTTAACAATTATTTTCATAAATATTTATATATAAATGGTAAATAAAAAAATTAGCAAAAAGTAAAACACACGCATGTGGTAGGATTGCGCAAGCCGCCTCCTTTGTTTTTCATCTTCAAACAATCATACTGACATTCTTGGGAAACACATTTCTTAGTATTGTTTTGGAGATTTTATCATACATGGTCATTTTTTTCCTTGCTGCACATCCCTCACTACACCTGTAACTGTAATATTTGAACATAAATATTCGGTATTTAATATGGTTAAATTGTTCATGTTTTTTTAATGAACAAAGATATTTTGAGATTATTTGTGATTATTCATGAAAAAATAACATTATAAACTAATAATAATTATAATTATATAAAGGTATTTGAAAGTTTTCTATATATCTCTAATAGAAACTTACACAACATTGACATTGAAACGAAAAAGTAATGTAGTTTGAAACATTATTCTATGCGGCATGAAGCCTAAATTTGATGATAAAAATATAGAAATATTAATTAGTTTTCATTAATTAACTATGAAGACCCTATAATTCCATTAACAAGATAATTAACAAAAGTACGTGAAGAAGTTTCAAAATTATATTTTGAATATCAATTTTATATGTCACCCAATTTTTGAACTCAGTTTTTGAAGTTTGGTATGATTTTGGCATATAAGGAAATACACTCGATACTAGATAATTTTGTGAAGAAAAAGAATTATGATATAGATTTTCTGATCGAATAGACATTTCAAAGAAATTTGATAGCTTAAAACTTTTAATAGTCTTTTAGACCGATTATATAACTTTCTGACATTCAAAAATATCTAATTTAAGCTAACTAGCGCTTTATTTTCCGATTAAAAGGGATCTCCTTATATATATCTCACATTTAAAATATCTAATCTAATATATATCTCACATTTGAAGTTTTGATTTAAAAAGATATGTGTTTACACTTATTCGGTTGTTTTCTTTTATTGTAAAACATATCTAATTCAGAATGTGTATATGTTCTATAATACATAAAACAAAACAAAAAACTGTTGATAATTCAGAATGTGTAATATATATATATATATATATATATATATTGGCATCAAAATACACGTGGTGTTGCAAAATAATACAAGAAATGTGTTTTTAAAATTATTGATGCTTTATTTATAAACAAAGACGGTTTGAAACTGAAGAAATGTGTTCTGAACAATTGCAAAATTGTTGATGCTTTATTTGTTAACATAGACGTTTTGAAAATAAAAGAAAAAACGTTTTGAGGATTTTTTTTTGTATATTAAAATAAATGATCCAAATATGAAATACACTCTTTCTTAAAATAGTAACATTATAAATTAGTAATATTAACTTTGAAAGTGTCCTATATATCTGTACATAGACGACATTGCACAACGCCAATTTTGTTTTTTTTTTTGTTAAAAATATCACAACACCAATATTGAATGGATGGCTACAAAGTTATTGGTGTAAATAGAAAATGATGGAGTTAAACCTAGCTCAGTGATCCTTATTATATATCTTCTAATTCTATTATCTCTTAATTAAGAGTTTATAATATGATGGTAACTATTGATATAATTCACATAATGGCGGAATGACATATTCTAATGCAAATATTTTACCAATACAATTTTTGTTAGTGTCACACAAACACACAAAAACGTAGAATTTGTTTTGGCCTAAAAAGTATAAGTAAAATTTATTGTGCAAAAAAGTGGGTATTTAGTAGTTTTCTTTCATTCCACCAGTTTTTAATGTGAAGAATTATTTCATTTCATAGATTAATTTTATTTTATGTCATTCTGCAATTATGTAATATTACCGATCGAAGTCCATGTTAGCTTAGAACATGTTTTCTTTGTTTCATAAGAGTTAAGAATTTAACTTTATAAAAAAGAAATGAAGGTTTCAAACAGTAAATTTTCCAGAGAGAAAAACCAAAGATTTTATTTTGCAATATGTAGTTTCATCATTTATGGGCAAAAAGTTTTATACCATTTCCTATTCCACATTCTTATTCTCTCCCTATGGACTTTCTTACATTTGCAGCAACTTAAAGATTCCACTTGATAAACTCCAATCTCTCTTTTTGGATGCTCCAAGTAACTTGATTAAAGCTTCTCCAAAATCTCCTCTATAAATTATGATTCTTACCAAACTCTTATACAAAAACCAATTCTCCAACAAACAAAAAAACGACTAATTAGAACATAGCAAATTAAAAAAAAAAATGAAATATGCAGAGATATCACATTTCAGCCACACTCAACACAACCTCAAATTCGGCTACACCGAGAAGCCCTTCAAGTGTGATGGATGCAATGAAGTTGGCATCGGCTCTCGCTATCGCTGCTCTGGTGATGATCATGGAAGCTGCGATTTTGATCTCCATGCGCACTGCGCGCTACCCTCAGCCTCCATAACACATCCATTTTACAAAAAATGTTCGTTTCAGTTTTTGGCGCGGCCGCCGGAGAACGAAAGACGGTATTGCAATGCGTGCGAGAAGGATGTGTCGGGATTTGTGTACCATTGCAAGGCTTGTGGGTTTGATCTTCATCCGTGTTGTGCTATGCTTCCTATGGTTTTGGATGATGGAGAGACCAAACTCTTTCTTTATCGTAAAGTTAGCTCGTCTTGTCATCGATGTGGAAGAAAAGGCCGTAGCTGGAGTTACAGGTCTTTCTCTCTTCTTGATTCTATTTTCTTTTCATTTCGTATTATAATTATCAATTGGTGCAAATATCATGATCGGTTGATTTGGTAAATAGTAACATTAAAAACTTAAGTTAAAGATTTAGCACGTACGTAAGAAAAAAAAATTGTTGGTTTCGACTTTTCTATTTAAATGTTGGCATGCTTTTTTCTTTGATAAAGCTGTATCTTATAAGTTAGAAAGAAATTAAGATGATCAACGAAGCAAATCAAATAAAAGTATAAAACTGATATATAAGTTGGTTATCGAAAAACAATGAGCATGTATTATGTTTTTTTTTTTTTTTACTTCGCGGTTTTCATTGGTGTTTTTTAGTCAACATTAGCATATATTCCAAATCAACATCACTAAAGAATATTTTTAAAGCAATATGATAAAATTTTGGATTACGTTGATGATTCTTGAACATTAATTTCGTCTTTATATTCGAATATATGTTAGAGCAAAGGAAAAAATTAAAGCAATGGCATTCAAACACAAACTTTCTCCTTTTCTAAAGAATTGAGATTTATGCTTGGTAATTGGTATTCAAGTTACATAGCGTATACTCTAAGTTATAACTTATTATGTATCACAATAAATTATAGTATTGTTGCAATTAAGAAAGTTCACAAGTCTAACTTAGAGTTAGAATTATGTTTCATCGCCGAGTTTGTTAATGAAATAAATTTAGTCCTGTAGACATTATTCTTCACATAAATAAAATACTTTTGAAATTTTTGGTGTATTATAATTAACTATTAAAAATATCAAATATTTATTTTCTCTTAAAATCTAAATATAACTAAAATTTATCATTAGATAATCTCATATTTGTAATGTTCTAAAAAGCGTTCTAGGCGGTCGCTTAGGTTTAGGCGTTAAGCGCTCAGTAACACCTAAATAACTGCCTCGACCGCCTAAAATCGCATAGGTGTTTCAGTGTATTTTTCCAATTTCTAATTACATAGATTTAAATTTATAAGTTTTACCTCAATATATATGGTTATAAACTTTGAAATGTCGTTTGATATAAATTAAATAATTATTTTTTTCTAATTTTTGTTTATGATTTAATATTTTTTAATTTTCTAATACTTTGTTTTATATAATTTTTATATATAATATCATATTTATAATGTTTTATGTTGTAAATGCCTAAACCGCCTAAAATCATCTAGGCCCCGATTAGGTGTTTTAGGTGTTAGGCGTTGAGTCACCGCCCATTTAGCACCTAGCGCTTTCTTAAACATTGCATATTTAGAACTACCATCTATTTTTTTTATAAAATTTACATAACATCTATTTTATGTAAAAAAAGAAAATTTCAGCTAAAACATTTAATTGTATGAATGGAATGTAGTATAATTTAGGGACTAATAAATATATGTTAGAATAGAAAAATATGGACTAAAGAGCCAAATTAGTGAAACATAATTTTGGGCATATTAACAGTAAAATCTGGTTTTAACTTTTAATTAACTTAAATTATTACTAATTTTTGTCAAAAAAATAAATAATTACAGGTCGTCTTGCAAAAAGTACAATCTCCATGTGGCGTGTGTGAGGGAGATGTTGGTGGAGAATTGGCGAGAGCTGTACAAAGAACAAAATGGTAAAAGCATAGAACACAAGAGCCTGACTTTGAATAACACACTTGAGCATCACCACCGTAGCAGCAGAAAAGGCAAAGTCCAAAAATGTTGTGAGATCGCCGGAATGGCCGTGCAGTTCGTCATTTCCGCCGTACTCGGCGATCCAACAACTCTTATCGCCGGAGTTGTAGGCTCCCTTATTTCTCGAGGATGATTTATTCCCCTCTCAAGGGTATATCAGTCTTTATGCTTTTATGTGTTTAACAACTACTATTATGTTACAAACTCTTATAATGAGGACTTAGGAGAAAGGAAAAAAAATGATATATATAAAGTTTGATATCCGAATCCAATTAAGTTGCTTGTCCATTAAAAAAATGGTTTAATGTTAAAAGAGCCAAATAATCTAATATATATATATATATATATATAAGAGAGTTTGGTAAAGTGTGTTTACGTTATTTAATCATTTTAACAATTTTTCCTTATATGAATTTTGAATTTTCTGATCTTAAAGAAGAAATTATGATCCTTTGTCCAATTTTTCAAAAAAAAAAATTCAAAAAAAATTTTAATTTTGAAATATATACTAAAGTGTGTGTAGATTAATATATCAAAATTAATCTTCACAATTATATATTTTATGAGTTATTTACTGTTTTTTTTTGTGATAAAATGAGTTATTTATTATTAAGGGTAATATTTTAATTACCAATCAAGCTGCGACATGTGGCACGTTGACTTCTTCAAAATAACAACAAGGTTATTTATGTTTGGGACTATCTTCAATAAGTGATCAAATTCAAAATTGTTATCGATGAATCTAGATTCTAGAGTCAAAACTGAGAATACTCACAAAGTGACAAAAGTCAAAATTGAGAATGCACACTACAGTATTATTATTATATAAACCAAACCAAGCCAAACCAAACTGGACAACACTCTGACAACAACAATTGAAATTCAAATTTTATTACAACTATATAATATATGATTTTAGTTGGAAGGCTTCATTTCAGCTTTAATAGCAGCAACAAGCTGATCATAAGCCTGACCCCAAGCTGCCTTCATCTCCGGTGACCACATCTCCGGCACAGCCTCCTTTATCGTCTCCAACAATGCATACTTCGTCACCTACAAATTACAACAATTTTTTTATAATGAAAAATTTGAATCAAAATATTAGTTTAATACATAACATTTTGAGACATAGCTAACCTCAAAATGTTCATCAACGACGCCGTATTTAGAATGAGTAGCTCCAAGTCTCTTCAAAGTCGTTTCCCTCACTGTAACTTTTCCTGTTTTTCTCAGCTGTGCTGCTGATTCACAACACTGATAAACACAATTTTTCAGTTAAAAGATATAACTTAAGAATCAAGAAATCAAGTATTGAGATTTGATTAGTTGTTACCATGACAAAAACAGACATTGCATGAGGCTTGAGCTTAGGGTTTTGCTCAGCAGGAAGTGGTGAGTCTCTCAAAAAAGAGAACAGCTTCTTTGCTGTTGGTGCAATCTCAAAGATCCTTCATTTCAATTAAAAAAATCATCTTTCTTAGATTATATATACACATAAAATTGCATAGAAATAGAAAGATCAATAGGATCATTAGTGCTTACTTGAGAAAGAGTTTGAGACCTAATTCAGCTGAATCTTTCTTCATGACACTCCATGATTTCACCACAAGAGCTTCTTGCTCTTCTGTGAACACAATCTTTCCTTCACTCTCCATAATATTTCACAACCTAAATGATTTGATATATAATTCTCTGTTTTGTAAATGAAACTGTGATATTTACTCCAATTAGGAAACTGTGTTCTATATATAGGTTTTGATAATGACCCTTTTGTGTTATTCAAGAGACAGTTCTCAGATAAACTTGTCTGGTAAATAAATAAAATGAAACTATGTGCTAATGTACTGTAATGGAACATGGTTTCACTCTAAGATGATAGGCTTGACCAATTATTATTAGTCAAAAGTCAAAATACAATATAAAAAAAGTCTCTAGATCTATTTTATCTCATTATTTTACTGATTTATCATTTATATATTCAACCAAATACCCCACAAGTGGTGCGAGTTGTGCTTTTTTGATACATTGAATCCATATCATTGATCAAATTGGCACAACACAGAAGCAAGAACAAAACTTGTGAGAGTTTTGAAGTCACTAAGTGGCTTTAGCATCTAAGAGATGAAAAAAGGTTGAAACTTTACACACTGAATCCAAGCAATGAAGATTACAGAGAAAAGGGATTTTCAAATTTCAACCATATCCATAAGTTACATCGCGTTGAGCTACCACAGAATCAAAGGGTATTTCGACTCTTTCCTTAACAAGGCATCGTGCTTCCCCATCTTCAACCACAAGAACTTTCCCCGGTGGACATTGATTAGGTGTTTCCTTCCCTCTAACTGCTCGCTGTGGAAGAAGGCCCAGAAGTTTCAAAGACACGCCTCGTTTCCTTATCTCCGGTCCATATCCAGATGCAGACAAGATGGATATAACACCGATAATTGGAAGCACGATCTTTGCAACAGAGCCTAAGAAGCGAATAACACCATGACTCGAGCCTTCAGATCCTCTATCAGGACTTTTCACATCTGCCTCGTTTCTCACATGTCCTGAGCCGAACCCATTAGCATTAGACTTCTGCTTCGACGGTAAATGAGAAAGATAACCATTATTTTCTAAACCGAGCGAGAGAGGAGGATGAACAGGGTAAGGAGGAAGAAGAAGATCGTTCTCATAATCAACTCTTTCCCCAGCAAAATTCGTAGCTTCGCGTAATACTTCAAAATCTTTCCCTTTGTACTCCTTAAGCTTCTCAAGTAACATTTTCCTACTGTAATCAATCTCAGCTAGAGCCACTTGCTTCTCATATTGTTGCCTTTGCCGTAGATTCTGATTCATTACACACAAAACCAATACCATAACATCACAAACCATTTCCACAATACCTAACGATTAAAAAACAAAGAATCCAACAGCAAGACTTAAACCAATTCAAACTCAATTTCACTTCAAAGCAGAACAAACACTATCAATGTTCAATGCTACACTAAAAGCTACAAACTTTATTTCGAGAACAATGAACATTTTCAGCAGAACTATATCTAACAAAGCCATAGGAGCAGATGAAATTTAGGGTTTTTCAAACCTGTAAAGAAGCAAGCTGAGATTCAAGAGATTCAAGAGCATCACGAATACGCAAAAGACGTTCAGCTTCTGCTTCTTCTACATCCTCAGAGCTGATCGAGTCATAATCCTTTTCTTGATTCCTAAAAATTTCATTTTTTCTTCCTTCTCCTGGAGAAAGATCCTCGTTTCCTCCGCCGCCGCCACCGTCTTCGCTGACGGCGGTGCTTGAGCTATCGATACAATCGCTGATTTTGAGTCTTAGCTCGGTGGCTCTGGCTAAAATTAATCCGATCCCTTCTTCGTCTTCCATTTTTGGTGAATTATCACCACAGCGATTGAGAAAGAAAGAGTGAATGAAAAATTTGGGGCTATGAGAAATTAGGGTTAGGGTTTTTGTAAGGTAGTGGTGGGGAAGAGACAGACAAGTAAAATTTGGAGTCGTCGAGAGTGTTGTGTCAACAGAAACGCGTGATTGTGGTTGGCTAAACTCAGATTTCAGATTAGTTTCTGCTGCTTTCCCGGTTTTAATCAACGGCCACAAATATTCAATCATTTTTTTTTTTTAAATTGTCAGTTACATCAAATATATCTACATATATAGAAATACATGACCACACATACCAAATTTCAAAATGTATAGTGAACTACACTAACTATATTGTTTCGCATACCTACATATATGAACTATATGATGTTATGTGGCCAACATCATGACCATATTATTCTGATACACCGCTTATCGAAATCCGGCAAAAACAGGTGTTGACCGCGTTAACCAAAAGAAATAGTAAAAAAATATTAAAGTTTTATCTATTTTAATAAAAAATTAAAAAACAAATATTTAACTTTAAAAATAGCATTTTAGAAACAAAAATAAAAATGAAAATTGTAATATATTATTTAAATTTACTTTTATTTACAGATAAAAAATAACAAACAATATTATAAAACGAACAAATGTTGTCTTTACGCATGACCACGATTACGGTTATTACGGTTACAGTAGGGGATTGATTCATTCATAGATTTTAATGAATTTAGATTTTTAAGTCAGATTTGGAAATTCATGTAGAAGTCATGGATTTTAAAATAAAAGATAGTGAATTTGAAAGTTAAAAACGTGGATTTTCAAATCTTCCAAAAAGAATTTTTCAAATATTCCAAAGTTAATTTGCTTTGATTATACTTTTGTGTTAAAAACTATTGGGTTTTCTTTTGCTACATTTGCAAACGATATTTTCTTTATCATATATATATATATCAAAAACCATAACAATAAAAGCATAATTGTTTTTTAAATTCATTATCATATATCAAAACCCGTAACTAAAAGTATCCAAAACAAATTTCAACAATACTAGAAAAATAAATCAACAATTTCGTCCAAAAATGTAAAATATAATAAATCCATCCTAAAAAATAATAATTTATCACCCTATGACGTTACGTTTAATCCAACCATAACGCTCATCAGTGGACATACTAATGAATACTTCTTTCATCCCTAATTGGTGAATTACTTTGACTGCATCGTAACGAACATTTTCTTCCAAGTCAGGGACTACTTTTATAGCTTCTCACACGTTATTCCTTTTTTCTCAGCCTCTCTTTGTTCAGCCTCTTTTTGTTGTCTTGTTTCTCTTTCTTGTATAAGGTTGAAGAGTCTATGAGTGACTGTTTGTCAATGAGTTCATCTCCGTATGGACTTCTTCAGCTTCATTCTGAATGATAGGTTCATCTTCATTGTTCGTATTACTTCTATGTCTCTTTCTTAAAGGAAGTTTTTCTAAAGAACCCCTTGAACTGTATAAAAGAGACGAATGTGTTGTACGATCTTCCTCGACATTCATGGAAAAATCTTCAACATAATTTGCTTGCTTTTTTTTTTGCAATTCCATCTGTTCAAGCATCAGTACCATCACCTAATCCAATAGCTTTCTTGTCGGTTGCTACATTGTTTTCAAATATCACTTTGAGATCCTCAAAATCTTCAAACGTTTCATCTCGTAAGGTTTTGTGATTCGGATGCGACTACATGAGATAGTTATATATTAAAAGGAATCATATCAGATGAGATTAATACATGAGATATATTAAAACCAGAAAACAAAAATCAATACATGAGATAATTATGTCCCCAGCAAAGAACATAGTTTTGCTATCATCGTATTGTGAAAGTCTTCCACATATTGCTAATCATCGTATCAAAAAAGATAATAGATTATAAAGTTTACCGTGAAATAATTATCCCACACTTCATTGGAAGCCGTAAATCGTTTTGTGTTTGAATCCCATTCAAACCCTGAACTGAACCGAAAAAGTTCAACACCACTTAGATATTTTTCCTTCAAGATTTTCATCATGTTTAAATAATATTTATGATTTTTGGCACCGTTATGTGTTTGATTAAGAGCAAGTAGTATTCTTCTTTCCACCGTAAACTTGCTGAATACACCATTCGCATCACGCCATCCCTGAGCAACACCATCTAAAAGTAAATTAATCAAAGTTTTGCTTTCTTGTGGACTCCATTGAATGTATTGACTTTTTGCTCGATCTTGTTGTGAATCTCCCATTTTTTTATTAGTTTTTTGTGCTAAAAAAAAGCTAGGTTAAAAGTTATTATATAGAGGTTTTGTTTGTCTAATTAAAAAATGGAAGATTTGACAAAAAATAATATTTACAAAAAATAGAAAACACATAATATATAGAAGACGTAAGATGAGATGGAAGAGAGGTTTGGAAGAGCTCAACTATATATTTTTTTCCAAATCTTACGGTTTGACTTAAGATTTCAACATTTGTATTAGTAAACAGAAAACAGTTTTAAATCCAACCAAATACAATTTTAAATCAAATCTATGTCTAAATATTTTAAATTGAATAACACTTGATTTTAACTTGTATTTAAAAATGATATAACCAATAACGCATGATTTTGATAAAGATCTTAAAATCAATGTTTGAATAACCCATGATTTGATTTGGAAATCCAAATACATTAAAATCCACAAATAAATAAACTTGATGTGGTCATGTTTTGCATGAAACTACAATCGTAATTTTTTTTTTTTTGTAACACAGTAGTATATACATGACCACACAGTAATTGGTGTAGTAATTGGTGTGGTCATGTATTTCGATATACTTATGTAGCTGATAATTTTTTTTTTTATTATTTTTTTTTAAATTAATATTTGGGAAAATAAAGAAAATTGAGAGAAGAAAATTTTGGATTTAAACAAAGATGACAAAACCTGTCACTCTACATATAAAATGACGTAGACTTTACGCTTTAATAAAAAATATTCTTTAACATTTATCTTTTTTTTAACATAAAAGAAATTATTTTAATCGTTTTAAATTGTTAGGTTTTTATATTTTGACAATGGTAGAAATGTCAAAAAAAATCCTCGACTTTCAAAAAGTATTGAGAAAATATCATCAACTTTATTTGCGATGTAATGTATAACCAAATTTTGTTGACTTCATATTTTAATAGCTAATTTTTGTTGACTTCCTAATAGTTTTGCTATACGATTTAACATATGACTAATTTGGCAAAATCTACAAAAGTTAACAATTAAATTTGAAGTCAACAAAATTTGAGAATATTTTCAACCATGAAAAATTAAGGATTTTAAACCATTTTTGAAAGTTCAGCATTTTTAAATGTTTTTGCGTGTTGTAAATGATAAAATAAAATAAAATAAAATAATAAGACTTTTATAACAATTAAAAATATATAGAATGATTGCCTAAATTAAAACTGATGATACAGACTAATATTAAATCTTTACTAACTAAAATGAGATTTTTGAGGTCTCTCCATATGTACACATCAGCTCAAAAATCTTTTTCTAAAAATTTGTCACATCACCTTCTATTTATGTTGTAACTGAAACTGATAATATTAAAATATCAGTTTTTTTTTTTAACTTCTGATTTTATTGATATTAGCTTGTATGGTCAGCATGAAGAGTGTTTACAATACATTGGCTACATAAACATGAAAAAGAAAATCACATTCTGATGGAAATTGTTCTTTTGCAATAATATTTGCGGCAGCATTATCTCCTCTTGGAACCCATATGAACTCCACACTTTCAAAACGTTCTTTCCATTCTCTGATATCACAATTCCAATTGTGATTGAACAAATTTAACAGAGTACCATTGATGAGTTTTGGTATTTATATGTTATATCCTTCAAAGGTAACTTCTCGATACCCCCTAATCCGAAGCTGTTGTATTGCCATTACAAGTGCATGTAGTTCCGCTACTAATGGTATTGAAACTCCTTTTGCTCTGCTCTGACCTGCTTCCAAATAGAATCCCTTATCATCTCTAATGATGCAGCCATGCATGCCGCTTTCGATTTCTTTTTATTTTGCATGAAACTACAATCTGTTAAAAGTCAAAGATATTTATCCATCAATTATTCTTTATTTCTACCGACCTTGATATGTCGGTTATGCACCTCTATAAATAAGTGTAGTAACAAGACTAAAGGAGTGTAAGAAGAGAAAAAATAATATTCTTGTTTCTACATCTCACACATCTCA
>VBRH01001366.1:4449-19284 GCA_014578085.1 Cardamine resedifolia
TGATCCTAGTACTTGGTTTGGCTGATTAGGACTCGTCCTAATGTTGTTTGATGGGGTTTCGTGCTGTGGAATCTCATCGCTGTGTGGTGTTTATCGGTCGGGTTTATATGTGATTCCTGATGCTGTCTCGGTAAGCCACTAGAGATCTTAGGATCTTGCTGGACTTGCTAATCGGGTCACGCTGGACTCCGAGATGCTTGTTATTTTTAATGCGCTGAGCTGTTCCGGGGATCCGGTAAGCGTAATTCTTTCTGATCGGGTCACGCTAGACTCCGAGATGCTTGTTATTCTTACTGCGCTGAGCTGTTCCAGAGATCCGGTAGGCGTAGTTATTCTTACTGCGCTGAGCTGTTCCAGGGATCCGTTAGACGTAGTTTATTCAATCCAAATGGGGTCTTGTGGTATAGGATTCCGGAAGTATTGACCTTAGTATAGACAATGCAGTGTTGAAATATTAGCCGAAAGGCTATGCCGTAAACGTTATGGTCATGAGACTATCCTAAGTTAGAATAGCGGTTGTGCTATGCTGTGTATGTTCGCTGGGATGTTAGATTCGAGGACGAATCTATGTTCGTGGGAGGGAATTGTAACATCCATAATCCATTAATTGGGTTTTAATTGGACAATTAAAAGTTTGGGTCGGAATTGATTAAATCAATTGTTGATGTTGGATTTATTTGATCAAATTAGAAGTTGCAAGGCTGAGTTAAAAGAATCAAGGAATTAGAAGTATGTTTTGCAATTGTTGAGAACTGGACGAAACCCTAAGCGGTTTCTATTTTTCCTCTCGCCGATCTAGTCTTCTCGGGATCCATCTTCGTCATCCTCATCATTGCGCCATCTTCATCATCATCTTCATCGTCGAGCCATCTAGGCAAAGGAGGCGGAGCTTGTGCGAGAGAGAGAGAGAGAGAGGGAGAAGCGCCAAGCTTAGGCTGAGAGTTGCCGCACGGAGGAGCAGGGGTTCTTCATTGCGGTAAGAGTTGTCTCCTTGTTGTTCGTTTTTTGTGTTTTGTTGTGGCTCAAAGGACACCGTGATTGGTGGGTAGCGCGGAGGAGTTTAGTGGTTGCTGCCGACATCGTGTCATAGGTATGACTCCGAGAAGAAGAGGTCGCGGTGGTGAGGAGCAAGCCACGGGGAGGAGAAGGTGAGGAAGAAGAAGATCGGAAGAGTTGCCGGAATGGTGAGAACCATCGGCGGTGGCGAACGTCGGGGGAAGTGGTGGTTCTGATCACGTGAAGTTTAGGAGGAAGATGAAGACGTGAATATCTCTCGACTTTGGATCTTAGCACCCCAAAAGTCTGTCTGTACAAACGAGAACAACCTTAGTTGGTTTATTTTGGTTTAAGTGATTAATTAAGTTTTATTAATTGTGTTTTTTTTTAATTGTTATTTAGGTCGCGTGCGGGTTTTATTAGGGGTTATTCATCCCGTGAGGTTCGGGTTTTTTGCAGAATTTTGTCGCGAAATTCTCTGTGCACGTTCCAGGTGAGTGCAGTACCGTGGTCCGATATTTTTACGGAAATTTTTTTGGGTTAATTACGTGCTAAGATTTATTTATGTGTTTTTGTGATTATCGCTATTTATTTATTGTTGAATTAAATTCCAAAAAATTACAGTTAATTGCTGTTAATCGTGAAATTATTTTCGGTGATTTTTCTGTGATTTGCCGTTGAATTAATTGATCAGAATTAATTGATTTAATCACGTTCTGGTTGTTTAAAATATCGTTGATTGATTTTAATTCATTATTTTGCGGTGAATTAAGTTTTATCAAGTTGTTGTTTTTCTGTTTATCGAGTCCGGACATTTAATTATGCCGGGAATATTTTTGTAATTTTTTCCTAATTGACCTAGTAGACGGGTTGATCGCCTCCTCAGTATTTATTAAATAATGACTGCGTCTATTCATAATGGCGCAGGTAAGGGAAAGGATAAAGCTAATTGAAGCTCATGAAACTGCGGTGACGGTTCAAGATGACATACCGGGAGGGTGTTTTATTTATTTATTTATCGCTATTGTTGTTGGTTGTTTCCACAAATCGTTAGGTTGCTAATGGTTTGGTTTGAATTTATTGGTTTATATTAATTCGTTATTGCTGAGCTGTTTAATTATTTTCGTCTGCTGGGAGTTAATAATAATTATGGGGTTATTATTAATATTGTTATTGTTTAAAAAAAAATGGGTCGGGGCGTTTCACAAGCGGCAAATGCCCAGACCACCTTCATTCTTTAGAGAAAACACATCACTCCAAGTCACTTTCGCTTTTGAATAATCACTTGTGGATCCCGACCACAAAAATTTGGAACACATGCTATCAGTCGTATAAAAACAATTTGGGAGCTGAAAGGCGGAGCACCAAAAATTTACAATACTCGTAGTCACCGATTGAATTGGTTGTACCAAACCCGCATTAGAGATACTACGACTAGAACAAGAATGGAAGCGCGTTCTTATCTTCTCAATGTGTGGTTCATAACCCTGACTAGACATGATCTTTGTTGTAAGAGGAAGGCCAAAATACTGAATCAGACTAAAGCAAAAATGAAAAACCGCTATCTTCAAATGCTATTATTACTCAATATTCATGTAGGGTTTACACAAATTTCTAGTGAAAGTAACTGTCATACCTTCATCACATAGCTGATTGATACTGATTAAATTACTCTTTAAACCATCAATAACATAAATATTTACTAGATGTGGTTGTGAATCTTGATACGATTCCAGTGAGGAATCGCGCCCAAATCTCGCCACAAGAAAGTCAAGAGGGTGATTAGTTTGTTCTAGACCCGATTAACGAGCACCTAGAGGTTTGATGGATTGAACGACGCCACAAAAAGTTGCGGAAAGACCACTTGATAAGTATAAGAGATTCAAATTCGACACACGAAAATGGATCAATGATCTATTCTGGAAAAGAGTTTGAATAAAAGAAGATAGATAAGAAATGAGGAATCAAAGTACACGACATATAAAGAGAAGAAGGAGACAAAGAGGAGAAGCGAGAATGAAGAGGGCGTGTTTACGAGACATGCCTCGGTAAACAACACCATAAACACACAAAGACCAAGTTTAAAATTCAGATAGAAAATAGATAGAAGAGTTAGGCACCATAAACACACAAAGACCAAGTTTAAAATTCAGATAGAAAATAGATAGAAGAGTTAGGCACCGAGGATGATGATATTGGGCCTAATTGGATTGGACTAAGTGATGGCAACGACACATATGAGCCCCAAGCCTCATTAAAAACTTCACTCGGAAAATGATTTGGGATAAAACCGAGATAAGGGAAAAAGAGTGCGAGTGGATCATATGGTCATGCACTTGTCTTCTTAACGTGTATCTTGACCAAGGTGGCCTTGACACAACTCTTGATACTCGAGTGATCCCCTTGAATCTCCACTAGACGTAGTGAGATCCTAAAACATTGTTGAAACTTCATGATCCGGAAACAAGCTCTTGACCCGAGAGAAACCTCATTTGCTTTCTTAGCTCCAAGCTCGTTTTCTTCCTTGTTGATATCACCAACTCTATGTTCTAGGTCCTTAGTGTCATCTAGAATTTCTTCCATGTTGATTTGGAAACAAGTCTTGAACCCAAAATGTGTTTTCCACGCTCCAATAGCTCCATATTCATCCATAGCTCCATGTTTTTTCAATGCTCTTTGTTCCAAGTCCTAAGAGCTTTCCAGAATCGTATCAAATCTCCTCTTGTAATGCCCTTACTTTTGATCTTTTCCTTGGACCCATCACCAAAGACCACCATCCCATCTTCACCTCTTTCAACATTGTTTAGTTCTTTGTGTGATCTGATCATATGTCTAGAACAACCACTGTCAAAGTATTATTGCATGTGCCATGTCACCTCTTTAGGTTCATCTGCTGTGAAGAAAGCGTGATAGTACAAATCATGCTTCTTAATCCATACTTGATTGAATCGCTTACCATCTTCGTAGAACTTATTTTGTTGCATGACCTGACTTCCACGATTCGGAAGCCTGTAGCAATGAGCTTTATTGTGACCCAACTTACCACAATACTAGCACTCAAGCACTCTGTTTGTGCCACTTCTGACTTCTGATGGCACCGTACTACGACTTGTACCTACACTTTTTATAGCTGATGTGGAACCTTTAGAAACCAGAGTGGTAGCACCGGAATTACCTCCAGAACATGATCTTTTAACGAACTGAGTTGTTGCACCAGAATTACCTCCATGATACCCCAAACCCCAGTTGACATTACAGGTTCTACCAGTTGTTAGAATCTTGTCCATATCCTTCGTTCCTTTGCTCATCATCTTAATATTTCTCAGCTAATCTTCAAGATGCTTTTCCAGTCTAAAAGACTTAACTTTCTCCTGATCTAGGTCTCATTCCATGATCCATGAATAGGTAAAATGAGTGATCAGGGATCAACCACATCATTGAGCTGGTTGGGAAGGAAGCAGCTGCAACACCTACCTAGATGCTTACCGGAACATGTGGCTGAGAATGAAATGGCGGCTGGTGATGAGTTACATGGGCATGTGTCAACGCCTGGTTCCAATCACCCATGAGATGCCACGTTGTGTCCAAGTGTCGACCATTTAGCTAGGCTTAGTGTTATTTTGGATAATCCTTAGCTTGTTCATATCCTTATCTAAAGTCCATCCTTATCCTATTTGAGCTGGTTTCTACCGCACCTATATAAACCCCCACTCCCTTCTCATTTTTCATTCATTTTCTATTTTATAATAGAAACGCCGACCGGATAACTCTTCGCCCAAGTCAGAATCTTGTCGGGTAGTGCCTAAGTGTTGATCGGCCATACCGAGACACAGCCAGGTACTACTCTGCCAAATATGTATGTACCAAAATCCTGTCGAGTTAGATTTTTCCCAAGAGTCAAGATAGGATCTGCTGAGACTCAAGAAGCAAGCTAAGACTTAGAGATGATCTAGTCTAAGAGTTAAATTTCATATTATCAAGGCAAAGGTGAATTTTGGGTGATTCTGATGATTTGCTTGCTTTGCTTACTCGCTTGTTTTGTTATTTTGTTAGCATTATATTGAAGCTTTTATATGGGATCTATTCACTTAAGTTTGGATTTGTTATATTCAATTACTAATTGAGGTTATTCGTTAAATTTACTAAGTTTTATTCATTTAAAGCTATAGAATAGTTTATTCTGTGATTGTAATTGGTTATGATCACGAGTTTCATGCCAACGAATTGATAAATGTGGTTGTTTGCTTAAGGTTACTTGAATTAGATTCATGTAGCCGAGATAAGTAAGTATGTATTTATGGAATTGTTAGCTATTGGATATGATAAATAACGATGAGTGTGATATCGTGATTGTCCTTATGGCTTAAACGACTAGCTACTGTCAAGTCATACATGACAATGTAGATTTTGAGACCGTAAGGAATGGGTCATAAGGGATGTATATTTTTTCTAGCCTTTCTGGCTAAAAGTCAAATCGTGTAAGAGATTGAATTGATGCTACCAATTCAAATCGTGTAAGAGATTGAATTGCTTTAAAGAACTACTCTCCTTTATTAGATTTAGAAACTCTCTCTCAAAACTAAATCTTTTGTCTCTCAATCTCTCATGGAACATCTCTCCATAGAGCTTCTTATATATATAGGATTAAGCTACTCCTTATCCTTTTAGGAATATGACAACACAAATCTTATCTAAATCTCTAATCCTAATCTAGATCTATTTGTGTATCTTATCTTTTTCCTCTTGGAATTATCCAACATTCTCCCCCGTAATTCCAACTTGAATTCTGGGGAGTCCGATCACTTGAACTCCGATTAAGTTCCTCATTTCCTTGAACTTGATTCGGGCTAATGGCTTTGTAAGTATATCCGCCTTTTGTTCCACGCCTGGTACATGCTCCACTTCGATCTGCTCGTTTTCTACACACTCACGAATAAAATGATATTTCGAAAGTATATGTTTGCTTCTTTCGTGAAATACCGGATTTTTGGTGAGGGCAATGGCAGACTTGTTGTCGATTCTTAGTGTGACCTTCTCATCTTTACTAAGCACTTCCCTCATTAATTCTTTAAGCCATATTGCTTGTTTTGCAGCTTCCGTAGCCGCCATAAACTCTGCTTCACAAGAAGATAACGCGACGGTGGGTTGCTTTTGTGAGGTCCATGTGATCGGCGACGAACCTAGGTAGAAGATGTGTCCTGAAGTGCTCCTCCCATCATCGATATCTATGTTGTGACTGCTATCACAATATCTGATGATGTTCCTTGATCCGTTTTTCTTGAAGATTAAACCCAGGTTCGTAGTTCCCTTTACATATCTCAGAACGTGTTTGAGAGCTTGTCCATGGCACTCTTTTGGACTCTGCATGTATCGACTTAAGACCCCAACTGCGTATGCCAAGTCTGGTCTTGTGTGAAGTAGATACCTTAGACACCCAATTGCTCTCCTATACTCCGTGGCATTAATCTCAGGTTCCTTCTCTGCTTTTGAGATTTTCGTGTTTGAATCCATAGGTACGTGAGTAGGATTACATGATTCCATCTTGTTATCGGCTAGTATACCCTGAGCATAACCTTCTTGTTTTATCTGTATTCCATCAGCTCCTTGAATTACTTCTATGCCAAGGTAGTAAGTTAACTTACCAAGATCCGACATTTCAAATTCTCTTGACATATCATTCTTGAACTGATCAATGATTTTTCGTGTAGTTCCTGTCACGAATAGATCATCGACGTAGATTGCCACAATTAGGAATTCCTTCTCATCGTTCTTTAGATACACCGTCGGCTCCTTCACGCATCTCTTGAAGCCCATCTCCTTTAAGACATGATCAAGTTTTATATTCCAAGCTCTGGGTGCTTGACGTAGACCATATAACGCTTTACGAAGTTTGTAAACTTGACTTTCTTTTCCTTTCTTTGTGAAGCCTTCAGGTTGGTTTACATACAATGTTTCATTAAGGTCTCCATTTAAGAATGCCGTTTTGACGTCTAAGTGATGTATCTCCCAACCTCTTGTTGCCGCGAGTGCTATTAGGAAGCGTATGGTTTCGATCCGTGCCACGGGTGCAAATACTTCATCGAAGTCTATACCTTATTGCTGAACATAGCCTTTTGCCACAAGCCTTGCTTTGTGCTTATTCACTGAGCCATCTGCTTTTCTTTTGATCTTATAGATCCATTTTAACCCTATGGGTTTTACTCCATCAGGTTTTTCAACAAGTTCCCAGGTCTTGTTTCTTATAATGGAGTCTAGCTCGGTTTTCATAGCTTCGACCCACTCTTGCAGATTCATAGCTTCCAGGTAGTTTTCTGGCTCTCCGTCAATTGTAAGTAGAAGTTTCTCGCCTTCGATTTCAGCTAGGAGTATGTAATCATCGAGGTACCTTGGTTTATTGACAGCACGACCATATCTTGTCATGATTTGTTGATTTTCCGTATCCTCCTGATTTACGCCAATATCGACGTTAACTTCTTCTTCTTCGTTTTGATCCATAGTCTCAGAAACTTCCAGATTTTGATGATCATCGTTGTTGTCTTGATCATTATATCTGTTTCCATCTTCTATAAAACCTCCGTGGGATATCTTAAACGTACCAGGTTCTCCGTTTGTTTTCGTTGTTATTGATGACCAATCCCAAGCCTTTCTTTCGTCAAAAATTACATCTCTGTTTACAATCACCTTCCTCGTGTTTGGATCGTAGAGACGATATGCCTTGGACCCCGGTTCTGTTCCAAGATTGATCACGCTTCTTGACCTGTCGTCTAGTTTCTTAAGATGAGGTCCCGCGATCTTTGCGTAGGCCACACAACCAAATACCCTTAAGTGCTCGATATTAGGTTTCTTAGACGTGAAGCTTTCATACGGAGTCTGTCCTTTTAAGGCTTTTGTGGGAACTCGATTGATGAGATAGGTTGAATGACGTACCGCTTCTCCCCACATATCATTCGGAATGTTCATAGCTTTTAGCAAGCTTCTTGTCATTTCCATCAAAGTCCGATTTCTTCTTTCGACTACACCATTTTGTTGGGGTGTGTATGGCGCAGTTAAGTGTCTATTAACTCCGTTTTCTTCGCAAAACGAGTTGAATTCAGTTGCGAAAGGTTTTAATAGACCTTCCGGTTTGTTTCTCCACGAATTCTTTAAACCTTTTGAACCGATCGAACGCCTCGCTCTTCTCTTTTAATAACAAAGTCCACATGTATCTCGAGAAGTCATCTATCAAGACAAAGACATATCGATTATTTGATGGTGTTGGTGGTGAGATTGGCCCGCATAAGTCTCCGTGAATCAGTTCCAAAGCTTGAGCTGCACGGAATGTTGCTTTGATAGGAAACGAGTTTCGTGTTTGTTTCCCGGCTAGACATGCGTCACATATATTTTTTTCATGTAATACTTGCGGCATGCCGAGGACCATCTCCTTCCGTACCATGTTATTCATCACTTCAAAGCTTATATGTCCTAGCCGAGCATGCCAGGTCTTTGTTGTATCTTCGACATGTATTTGTAAACACTTTGGGAAAGTTATTTCCAGTGGTGTTTTGTAGAGCCGGTTGGGTGATCGTGTAACATGTACTAGCAATTTTCCGTGTGGATCTCTCAACGTCAAAGCATTGCCTTTCATGTTTACTTCGCACCCGTGTTCAGTTGCTTGCCCAAGACTTATGATATTGTGTTTTAAGTCTGGTATATAGTATATGTCTTTGAGTGTTCTTCTTTCACCTGTTTTTCCTTTAAAGACAATGGTACCTTTTCCGACAATATCAACGTTCGAACCATCACCAAACTTCACTTTTCCTGTTATGTTATCGTCTAGACTAGAGAAGAATTCCATGTTCCCCGTCATATGATTGCTTGCTCCATTGTCGAGATACCAAATACTTTGGTTGTTGGTATCATATTTGTTTGGGAACACTTTATCCTCATTTAAGAATACCACTTCATGGACATAAAGAGCTTCCGCCTCTTGAGTCTCGTGTAAGTTAGTCTCTTGTTGTTCCGTTGTTCTTTCGGGGCATGCTGATACGTAATGACCAGGTTTGTCACATCTCCAACATATTATTTTGGACCGATCTTTCTTTTGTCGTTGATTGTGATCGATATTTTCTCCTCCTCTGTTCTGGCCGTTGAACCTACCTCGTCCTCTGCCTCTGTGAAGTTATCACTGCCCTGATTTCCTCTTCCATAGCCTCCTCGACCTCCTCTAAAACTTCCTCTGGCTCCTCCTCTGTGAGTTCCATAGCCACCTCGGGTGTTGTTAGAGTTAGAAAACATAAGTTTTCCTTGGTCCTCACTATGTGTTTCTTCTCCTACACGCTCTTCATACGCTTTTATTCTCCCAACTATGTCTTCAAATCCTGTTTGTTTTAGGTCCAGGACTTGCTCAAGGGATGCTACAATTTGTATGAATTTGTGTCTCGGGAGTCCCTTTAAAAACTTCTTCACAAGCTTTGTTTCATCAATAATTTCTCCAAGGGAGGCCGATTGAGCTGCAAGGTCTGAGATCTTGCCCGCAAAATCATCAACCGTGTCTTTGTCACTCATTTTTAGTCTATCTAGTTCCGCCATTAGGGTTTGCAATCTAGCTTCTTTCACCCGGTCTGCTCCCTGGTGACGTGTTTTGATAGCTTCCCATAATTTCTTTGCAGAATTCTGTTCTCCGACTTGTAGTATGAGTGCTTCAGGTATTGATTGAAACAGAAGTGCAGTTGCGATGTCGTTCTTCTTTTGATCCTCTGTTCCTGGATCAATCGTGTCCCATACTTCACTTACTCGAAGAGTAATTTTCATTCTTATCGACCAAACTGTGTAGTTCGTCGATGTTAGCATAGGACAGTGGATTGATGGAACTCCAAGGTCTTTTGTTCGCTGCGGTGGTAGATTGTCGTCTCCCATGGCTCGGGTACGACGACTATAGGTTCGCAAGATCTTCGTGATTTAGATTGATTAACCACAAAGCTCTGATACCAATTCAAATCGTGTAAGAGATTGAATTGATGCTACCAACTCAAATCGTGTAAGAGATTGAATTGCTTTAAAGAACTACTCTCCTTTATTAGATTTAGAAACTCTCTCTCAAAACTAAATCTTTTGTCTCTCAATCTCTCATGGAACATCTCTCCATAGAGCTTCTTATATATATAGGATTAAGCTACTCCTTATCCTTTTAGGAATATGACAACACAAATCTTATCTAAATCTCTAATCCTAATCTAGATCTATTTGTGTATCTTATCTTTTTCCTCTTGGAATTATCCAACAAAAAGGTGGGGGACATTGCCTTGTGGGAGATACAAATCACATGAAGACTATTGAATTGAAAGTGCATGTATGCCTAGAGATGATTATGATTATTCCACAGCATATATTGATTATTGCTTTGATTGATTGCGTATACTCTATGAGTGAACTTGTGTGTTGATTGTTATTTTGGGGATTGAGTTGGGAATCATTGCATGATAGGGGAGCCCAAACTCATTGAGAAAGTAGCGCTCACCCCCTCACAGTTGTTTTGCAGGTAACCCTAGTTGGGAACCCTTAGCGGGAGCACAAGATGTTAGGCCAGCCGGTGTAGATTTTATTGCCTTTGTAAGAATTTTTTATTATTTTCGTATGATACGATTTGGGCGTTAGGCCTTGACGCCACTCGTGATTTGTACTTGGATTATTTTAGAAATCAATAAAAAGATGTTCCCCAAAAAATCACATGTCTTAAATGGTAATAGTCTTGTCCAGACTGACCCAACTCTCGGACACAGCACGGGTTGAAAGGCTTTAGGCCGGGTTCAGGAGGAACGATACTCGTGGGTAAATTGGCTGAGTGTTAGATGTGTTCTGGTAACCTCGGTCGGCTCGTCCGCAAGCATCCAATTAGCGCGCCCGGGTCGTTCTTAGTCATATGACGAGTCGGGGACGTTGAAGAATGGTATCAAAGCATGGTTAATTGATGCTCTCGGGACATGGTTTTTCAATGTTTTATCGCAAAGGCAATTAGGGAACCGGTATGTCCTAAGCATTTAGGTAGATGGGTTAGGAAATACTATTGGAAGTTTTTGCAGAGATGCCTTGCCGGATTGTGGACAAAGGACAGTTGTGGGGACCGTTGATGATTTTGAGGGATCAAGATGTGGCGTAGAAGATTATTTGAGTTTATTAGAATATTGGTCTTCTGAGAAGTTATTGTGAGAAATGATGGATGATTTCAAGTCAGAACTGAAAGAAGTTGAAGACCAAGATCTAGGACCAGATGAGTGAGATACATAAGGTGTTAGTTGAAAGAATCATCATACAAGCCAATGATTGATTCTTGAGAGAGTTGATGTTATTCCTGTTGGATGTGATGGCCATACATATTAATAACCAAATGTGTATTCGACCCATCGATCATATCCAAGTTGGCGACATTCACACAAGAAGTCGCAAAGTGCTTCCAAAGAGTCAGGAAGGAGGTGTGAGAAGAAGGATGTTTTGGAAGCCATCAAAGTAAAAGGATGAAGTTGTCATAAACCCGTTATATCAAGACAACAATGAAACCAAGTTCTGTGAAGAAGATCCTCGAAACCAAGAAGGAAAGAAGAAAATATCATATGGAGAACCAAACTAGAAAGGAGAATAGAGCCAAGAAATGAAGATAAAAATCAAAGAAGGAGAAAAAGCACTAAATGATAGAAGAAAATTAGTAAGGCTCATAACCTAAGTAGTGTGAAGAATATTCAAACACATTGATGCCAAGGTGAGAGTAATCAAAAAGAGCCAAGATACCAAAGTAGACGAAAGCAGTAACGAAGGAGTGAAGCAAAAATAACCAAGATACCCAAGACGTGATGATGAGAAAATGGTGCAGTATAAGTACCATAATATCTTAAAAGAGTGAAATAGACCTATCCAAGGTCAAAAGGAGGTAGGATCGATAAAAACCCAAAAAGATGAAGGAAGAATAAGATGAAGATAAAAGTGTTGATGTGAGAATATTTAGAAGAAGATTAGGAGGAAAGTATTTTCCACAAAAAAGTAAGAGAATACAAGATGGAATTGAATAAAACAAATACAATGAGAAGATAATTATGGTCGTTAAGAAACATTGAGATAAAGGAGAAGGTTGTACCAACCATTGGTCGTTAAGAAACATTGAGAATGCAAATATCGCAAGGTTAAGGCATCAAAGAATATGGAGATAAAGGAGAGGACACCATCAAGGAATGAGGAGTCTCAAGAACATTGGAGGAGGGTTAGAGATTCCAAGATTGAAGGAGAAATAATTATAGAAATCATGAAGAAGGGTTAACAAGATCTTGGAGATATGTTGTGATGGCAATAAATATGAAGTGTCGTCATCTGAATAAATATACGAGGCTTAAAACCAAAGCTTGGTAGAAGACTACAAGTCGTTGTCTTCAAGAATATGATTTAATCAAGTGGAGGAAGAGGTGAACGCAAACGAAATGTTAACCATAGTATAAGTGGTGAACATAGAGGAAGTAATCACCACAAAGGAGGAAGCATTGTTATACGGATATAGTAGAAGTGGAGTGAAATCTGTGCAAAGATAAAAGAAACGCAAGTATATGGTCCAGGTCAGTCAAGTGGTAAAGGAAAAGTTAAGTCAGTTGAAGAGATTACTACAAAGTAGAATGCACGAGTGTGTATTCATTGTAGCTAAGGAGCCAAGCATATCGTTCCCCACTGATTCATCCATAGGGTAAGAACCGGCAAGGCAGAAGATAAAGAAGAACCATGAGCGTAACCCTTAGGAATAGATAACCCAAACCTTCATGACATGGAAAGGTCCCGTGACAAGTAAATATGGGTTCTAACTACTCTTGATTATTTGAGTGTATGATTGATTGCTTGTTGTAGTTTTGAATAATGCTTTACTTAGGTAAAGTATGAGATGCATTATTCAAAATTAAACATTGTTGAGCATGAGGACAGGTAGTCCTATAAATGTGTGCTTATTTATGCATTTTGTGTTATTGCATTTTTTAGTTAGTTAAGGATTAAGGTTAGAATTTGTATCAACTAGAGAATCTTGAATCCTTAGAATCGGGAACCAAAAGTTTAAGATGAACTCTAGATATTAAGGAAAATCTTTCTTATATCCCAAAGTGTGAGAAATTGTTGAGATGCAAGTTAATGACATTCAACAACTGTGTGAACCAAAGCTTTATGTGAAAAGGAAATTGCATAGATAGCCAAGGTGTGGTAGGAGTTAAGCCTCAATCAAAACAAGGCAAGAACAGTGTGTTAGAGAGACTTGTCAAAATGGCATAGAAGACTGCAATGTGAGAAGAAGTTGTGTAGCCACTGTGACGACATTGAGAAGAGCCACTGCCAAACCTACTACGGGAGCAGTCTTAGTAAGGTTGTATTGCCAATATCCACGAGGGAAGAAGCCTATATAAGGTGGAGATGTTGATAGCCACAAAGAGAACAAGTGAGGAGTGGAAGAATATATGCATAGCCATTATACCCGAAGATGAAAAACCCATAAAAAGTAAGATAAGACAAAAGAAGAGTTGGCTAAAAAGACAAGGAGGAGTAGCTGAACATATGTTGATAGCAATCTCTGAATACGAATGATTTAAATCAATCAGACGAGAAGTCTAGATGTTGTAAGCCGTAGTAAAACAAATGGAGATAAAGAGGAAAAGAAAGAAGATTTATAAAGAAGACATGATTCCCAAGGAGTACGGGAATTATGAACCAAGAGGACATAACCTAGAGTAGAAAATTTAATAAACCAAGAGGAGTATTGATACCTAGAAAAGAAGATAACCAAGTGAAGAGAGAGGCAATGAAGAGAAGTTAGGTGATCACAAAGGGAGAAAATTCAAGAAAATTGGAGGGTGGTCACAAAGAATAGGTCATACACAATGGAATGTGTAATGGACCAAGTATAATGTATTGGAGATGCAAGTGAGAATCAGAACCAAGTCTGAACTCACATGATAAAGAAGATGAAATAAATATTTAACCGAAGATGTGTAAAAAGCAAAATTACAAAGGCGGAGGAGAAAATTTCAAGAAAAAGGCAAGAGATTGAGACCAAAGGAAAAGAAGGTTGAATGGAGAAATTCCATCCACCAGAGTTGAGAAAGAAAGAAGTACTGAATCCAACGGAGTTGCAAGAAGATCATGAGGAAGAATCAAGTGATAAAAAGGAGTAGTTTATCACCGAAGGATAAACTAGCCACTTCATCATAAAGTTAATTAGCTAAGTGAAAAGCTAATGTGGAAAGGAAGAAAATTAGAGAAGAGGAATAGGAAAATTTCAAGAAGAGGAGAGAAACCCAACTAAGGAACCATCAGAGGATACAAACCAATAAACCAACCAAGAAGTGTGAGACGAAGTAAACCCATAAACTGAAGATCAAAACAGAAGAAATAGCAGAGATAATACCAATATTATACCAGGACCAAGAAAATCGGAGGAGAGAGAAGTGACAAGTTTTCCAGCCAATGAAGAAGTTATAAGAAGGTGAACATAAGAAGTACAAAAGATACGAAAGGGAATGGTAATACCTGAAGAGAGAAAAGAAATCAAGATGAATGTTAACCAAGACCCCAAAGAAACTGAAATGTAGAAGGAAAATCCAAAGGAAGAGGATGAACCTACGAGGAGAAAGATTGCATAACCTGAAACCCAAACGAAGAACCATGTTGGTATCGGACCCCACACATAGGTCTAGCGGTTCGGAAATGTTTCTACGTGGCAAATATATGTGAGTCATTTCATGCGAGCTAACAAGGACAGGTCAAGACGAGGGAAAGTAAGAAGTCGAACTCCACGATAGTGAAACAGCAGTTTTTATAGTTTGAGAGCAGGTGTTTCAATTCCTA